>WTSP01004997.1:0-22252 GCA_025331215.1 Actenoides lindsayi
CACACGGGACGACCCAAGGGGGCCCTCAAGCCCCACTGGTTCGCCTTCACAGAGAGCACATTTTCCCCCGCAGTCTCTCGGCGGCCCCCTCCCCCCCCCCCCCCCGCTGCCACTGATATTGCCCTTCCCCTTCTCTCCAGGACCCGGCACAGAAACTCAAAGGGACTTCAGAAAGAAAAGGGAGAGAGAAAGCCTAAGTGAAGCAATTGGATGATGTTGGCACAAGTCCCCTCGTTACGTGGGGGCATCCCTCATGAATGGACAGGAACAAGTGTTCCACTGTTTCACATCATCCATTCTTCCAGAGGTGGATATTAATTATTCCTGCTTTTCCATTTTAAGATAAGCTTGTTAACAAGAAATTATAGGGTAGCTCGGAGCAGCTATCCATTGGGTTGCCTGCATCAGAGTTTATGATGTTTACAGAGAAAAAGAAAATCAGTGTGAGGAGTAGCAGGGAGTAATTAATGTATTGTAGTGTGGAATTTCCACTTCCTACCTCCATTTAAATCAAATAAAGCTTGGCAGTGCCAGAGTAAATCAAGGGGCAGCCACCAGGGAGAGGGGATCAGCAGAGGCATTAGAGCCAGATCCAAACTCGTGCTTCACCCAAGCCCCTACTATTATTACTTGTGCAAAGCAAATATTCAGCCTCCAACCCTAAATCATTTCAATTCCTATTTCCAAGTATAATTTAATCTTTTTCAGCGACACTTGATGCTTACTTCATCACAGCATAATGACAGATTAAAAAGTTGTTGAATTAAATATTAAAGAGGACTTCAGGCAGTTCTGCATTTTTAAGGAATAACACAGATTGGAGATGAAATGAGAAGCCCAAATGCATATTTTATTCCAAAAGGAAAGAATACATATATTTTTCCTCCAGGCCACCTACTTTGTAATAAAACATAGGGCAGGTTTTTATTTAGTGGATAAAAGCATGATATAGTATTATAGGATTCATATCACAGTGAACTGGTACCATGCAATGGTGTCAAAGCTAATGACACCATATGATCAAACACAGTCCCTTGTTAAATATATATGTGCATCTGCACTGCATATCTGTACTGTATACAACTCTATATAGTCATTGACAATATTTTCATTAGACTACTTAAGCACAATTTATTGACTCTCAGATGTGAAAGTTTATCTTGTGATGACACCTCCTGCATGACATCAAAGTGTAGAATGCAAAACACAATTTAAGCTATTATTGAAATATAAATCATTCCGAGGAAAATTATGTCAGCGTATGAATAAAAAAACCCCTCACTTTAAATTTAAACTGTAGTTTAAAGTGTCTGAAAGTCTTGAAGATAAATAGAGATGACAACCAAGTTTTGAACTTTAAAAGAAACCTCCACATTTTGAAGAAAAAAGGTCCGTAACTATTGTATTGTAATATAATATCATGAGATTAAGCTTTACATATAAAATGATCAAGGAGCACACCTTTACTTTTCTACGTATGTGTTAATATGTCTCCTCAGTGACCACATAGAACACCGTCCATATCTGTATCTCCATAAGTGTATGGGTCACAGATTGTGCTCTCATTCTATCACGTGCACAACGTTGATTGCTGTGAAGTGAATACGGTGAAATCAGAGGTGTCATCTGGATTCAGTACTGGGCAGACATCATTGCCACCACAGCTCCGATACAGCAAACGTATTTCATACACGGAAAGACCCAGGAGGGTGGGGGGATCAGGGGCCATAACGAGCAGGAGCAGAGCTGGTGGTGGCCCTAATGGAACGAATACGTACTGAGTTCACAGTGACTATCCTAAGACTGGGGGGACTTTACCATGTACCGAACCACCCAGCACTCTGGCTTTCTATCTTCATGTGAAGTTTACTCAGTACAACACTCAGTAAATATTTTCATATAGGGTTTCACATCCCTGATTTGTGGTATTAGCCAAAGGAGTCTGGTGTTTTAACGTGGGTTTGGGATGTGGGATCATGATGGGGGAGACCTATTGTCACCCCACCAACAGGCACCCTCGTTCTTGGCCGTAGAGAGGGCGAAATTCCTGAGGTGAAACGAGCCAATTTCAACCATTTGTCTTGGCACCAAGAGGAGCAATTCTGCTACAGAACTAAGGCCCTGGATTCTGGAAACACATGAAAAATCACTGGAAAAATACACAAACTAAAAGATTCCTGCTCTTGGCCAGCGGGGCCTGGCTTGGCAGGCCTGCAGAGGCTGCCCATGTGGGGCTGGCCGGCCGCTCCAGGCCCCACCATGCTGCCCTCACCACCCGTCCCCACAGCCCCAAGGACCCCTTCTCTCCCACCTGCCCTCCCCAGGCAGCGGCAGGGCCCGTCCCTGGTGCCCACGGGAGGGTGCCCAGTGGCGGCACCGACTGACATTTGCCGGGCACAAGAAGGGCGCGAGGGGCCCATGGCGGCCTGGGACACCTCGTGCTGCGCCAAGCCAGGTCACGGCCTTCCCGCCAGGCAAGGCCTCACCAGCTTCGGGTGGCATGCGCATCCCGATTAATGGGACAGTATTAATTATTATTGCCGTTATTAATACCAAAGGGATCCCGGCCATCCTTTTGTCAGCACAACCACTCTGCCTTTAAGTCATTAAGCCGCAGAACAATAACGGCGGGCGAGCCGACAAGAGAAATGCCATTGTTCCCTCTCCCCAGCCTGAGCGGCTCGTCCTGCTCCCATGTAAATGAACTTAATGCTCTTCATTCAGGCGCACTCGGAGGGTTCTCATTTACTGCCTCTCTCTCTGTGACAGCATTTTCTCACCAGCCCTGACTGCATAATTAATGCAAATGCAGCCTTAGTGTCATGAGCTGGGCTCCTTTGGTTTACTTTGGTACGACACTTACAGAGGAATATTAACTAGAGAAAGCAGCATCACAACAGGGGTGGAAAATCAGCCTGTCAGGGACTCATTCCAAATGCCACGGAAAGGAGAGCGCCTTCAAGATTGTTTCATCAAGGTGATTGAGAACAAAAACTACTGAGGAAAATTCGAGCTTACATTTATGAGCTTCTCCACATACATTATTTATATCACCAGAACCTATAGGAACATTATTTCCAAGCACATATTCATACAAAGACACTGTTTGGGCTGAGAACGGGAATTACATGTACACAGACAGACAGACAGACAGATGAACGCCCGGCACTGATCACAGGTACCCAGAGCACTGCCCAGGACGCCCTTTGTGTGCGTGTCTGCCTGCTCGCGGGAAGTTCACGGGCATTAGGATTTATTCCAGCACAACTCCACACACGCTCGCTCCTCAAAAAGGTCAGTGAGCCGCGTACCCGATATAGCCCTTTGCAGGGATAATCCTGCATTTTAATCCTGCCTGTTCCAGTCAAAATTGGCTCTGTTAGTTGTTTTGCTTTTTTTTTTCTTTCCCAGTAAACCAGACAGCAGTTCTGCACTAAATACAAGAGAATTAAAGCAGGAGAGCAGGATTCAGCTCTATTATCAGTACTTTGTACCAAACATCGCAAGGAGAGCGTGCCTTTTTTCCAGAACAGCCATGCTGGAAATGTTTATTCAGATTCCTTCTGCTTGTATTTCCCTACCAGATAGTGCTCTGTCTTGTATTTTTTATCTGAAATAAAAGTAAATTTACAAGCACTACATGTTTATTTTGTGGTACTGTTTATTCTTTAGTTACACCGAAAGACACCTCTTATGTTTTTTTTTTAATTTGGGGATTTTTGTGTAATCTTTCTTTATTGCCTAGTGCTTCCAGGCACACCAGCACTGGTCAGATCTTCTGGGAACACTGCCCTTTACCGAGCTGCTAATACTGTGGTTCACAAAAGTATGCGTCAGATTCCTCTCTCCTCCTCCCCCCATCGCTGCTAATTTAAAAAAAGCATGAGAATTTCGGCAGTAATAAATACAGACCCTGTTTATCTGCTCTCCCGTGTTAGAGGCTCTGGGTCACCTTTTCAACCTTTTCGATGTGTCTGTAATGACTGGAAGCCAAGTCTTTTTTGACAAGCAAGCTGAGATTTTTTGGTCATCCCAAAACCTGGAACTTTTAACAAAACCAGCACCCGACATAGTGAAACCTGTTATTAAATCCTGAAAAACTGGTGATGCCTCAACTGATGAATCAGAGCAAGCTGGTTCTCTGCTTGTTTACTTCCCAGCGAACAGTCAGATCAAAACCTGCCAGAGGACACAGGACTGATCTGTGGATAGCTCAACTGAGGGTGAATGTGTTTTGTCAACTGCCTGCCTTTGGACTGCATGCAGCACAGTCACCACCCCTCTTTGTCCAGGATTTGTGCCCAAAATGAGTGTGGCCACACCAAAGGGGCCTTGCGAAGGAGATCTGGGCGAGGGGAAGCTCTGGGCTCCAGCAGTGGTGGTGTCACAGCAGGAGGGTGAGACCTGTGATTGCAGCCACTGGGGTCCAGGCTGCACGGAGTGTCACCCACCTCCAGATGCACAGCGCTTGCTCTTCAGAGAGTGACACAGCTAATTATGTACAGACCTCAAGTGCAAAGGTTTCCTTCTTGGTTTTTTTTTTTTTATTTTTGCAATCCCTCAAAGCCAAACCGCACGCCCCAGGCTTCATCTTTTACTTGCTTTACTCCCGTTAACACAATTAACAAAAGCAGCCATGCTCTGCGTGCCCACCAAGCCACACTGAGCTGTGCTGTGGCGTGCCATGCCATGCCAAGCCATGCAGTGCTGAGCCTAGCCATGCCAGGCAGGCGAGTCATGGCAGGGCAGGGACATGATTCCCTAGGCAGGTGAGGAATCCAACTTCCCCGGGGTCAGGGGTGGGCCAGGGGATAGCCTTACACCCCCTGCTACCCAGGCACCGAGGACCACACCAACTGCAAGTCCTCACCAGTCTAACTGAATATACAATCACTGAAAATAACACCTTTACACCCCCTAATATACCATGCCACCGAACGGATCAAAATGAACATGCCAGTCCAACGGTTTATTTTAGACAGGAAACAGCCCTGCAGACCATTATTACAAATTAAAGGTATTCTATTGAAGTCATTTTTAATCCCTTATAAATGAATAACCCTTCTACCAACATTAAATCATCTTTTTCTGCAGAAGTAACGTTTCCTCTCCGTGGCACAGGATATATTCCCCCGCAGACCGGGAGCTATCCTTCCATGAGAGCTGGTGGCGGCTGATTACACCGCACCAGGACTCATAAAATTCCCACAGAACTCGCACTCGTGTCTGCCCAGGGCAGAGCTGCCTTATCTCATCCATGAGCAATAACGCCACTTTATTTTCAGTAATCAGCACGCAGATGATTATTTAGACGCAGCCTCATAATCCTCCTCGCACCAACTACGAAAGACCTTGATTTGAAATCTGCAGCCAAGAAATTCCACCCATTGCAAACACGCAAGGTGGGAGCTCAGTCCCTCGGCGCTGTGGCGCAGGGAGCTTGTCAGGGCTTATTTCTATTTGTTAAGGTAGACAAAAAGTAGAACACGAGTCTGGGAGAAGAGAGAGCTCAGACAACTTTTAGCATCAGCCGTGCAATGTCCATTTCGGCACAGCTCTAATAGGGCATCAATATTGTCATTTTAAACTCGGGATCAGTACACAAATGTGCTATAAATGGGAAAATCCCTTGTGATACTAGTGTGAAACATGCAGCTCATTGATTTTGTTCTTGATGGTCTGCTATTAAGCTAGCGAACATGCTGACCTTGTGTGCAAAGGCAGAATAGTGTGCATGCAACATAAAGTTGAAAAACAGCTTTAAAATGACTGTTTAAAACTGGAGACTGCAAACCTTAAAATATAGACAAGCATTCCATAGTTTATTTTAAATTGGCAACCACAATTTAACAAGCTATTCTAACAAAGGATTAGCATAGCATGTGCTTTTCTTTAGCCATCAATTATGACACAGGGTAATGCAGGGCACAACTTAAGTGTCAAATTACAATATGCTATAGAAAACCACTTTACAACGCTGCCTTCTGTTTGCTTAGCAATTACTACAGCGCTCGCCGCTTTATGTGGCAAGCCTTGGTCAGAATACTTCCTGAGAATTATTCTGCATGTGCATGTACTTAGAGATCACAAAATGTTGGCTGCTTCTTTACCATATTTCTACCATTTAAATGGAGAAAAAATATGCCGGTGTTCATTTTTGTGTTCTAAATTCAAATAAAAATTCAAGTGCATAACCTTGCTGCAGATTCCATTAGATAAACATTTTTTTTTTTTTTAATTTATTACATATTGAATATTTCTATAGGATGAAAATAGCAATTTCCAGTTAGGTCAATGACAGTTTCAGATACTTAATCTGTTATTAGGCATAAAATGAACAGTTTTATCAGTTTCAAATACGGGATGATCACATGCAGATACTGATACATGCAAAACATACAATGCTAAGAAGATGTGTGGATAATTTAGCAAGATTTAAAATCTTGTCTTCACATAAATCAGTCATACTTACAAATGTCTGCCTTATGAATTAAAAAATAATAAGAATTATATGTATTTTAAATAAGAAAGTTTTTATTATCCTTGTCACATGAATACAGATTGTATTTCATGTGAACAGGGAGGGGGAGCCCCCTGTTTTAGCTATTTTTTCTGTTCCGCTGTCCTTTCTCCTGCATTTGCCTAAAGGCTCTCAGTAAATTACACTCCAAGTAAATGACTGTAATTTACCCGTTGAATTCCCTTGTTCAGGAAAAGCACACACCACACATTCCAGCGTTTCCACAGCTCAAATTTACCATTCTCGATGTCAAGAACAATCCATGGGCAGTAATTTGAAACTGTTTGAGCCTTCAAATAAGGGAAATTAGAAATGTTTTGAGAGCTAAGATTTTCAGTGAGGAGATAAAACCTGATAAAATCTGTAACAGTTCAATTCCTTCTCCTTTATATTTATAAACAGGGCATTAAATGTACTGCTAAGCCAGTGCCAGTGCCTTGATACCAGCTCGGCTCGGCCGACGCTGCACGGGAAGCAGCATTAGTAACGAAAGGAAAAGCATTTTTAACGAGGCAAAAAATTTAAAGGCCTAACAACAGAAACGAACACAGATGACCTTGCAGCAAAGCAGAGGAGCAGCAATGGTGCCAGAGTCCCGATCCCTCTTAAACCGGCGGCCAAACGCCCCGCGAGCTCCGCCAGGCTGGAACTTCCCCCAAATTCCCATCTAGCTTAAATCCGGCCATTCGTTACTAGACGGCTCCATCCTGACAACATAGTGGAGGCTGTGCAGCTGGGCAAATCTCGAAATTAAAATATTCTATAAAACAGGATTTTAATTAACATCTAGAGCGATTAAAGCAGAGAAATCCATACATGTTGGTGATGAATTATCCCACGCGGCGGCAGGGAATGTTCTGGGCCCGGTGACGGATACGCTGCACGACCAGACACAAACACCTCCCCTCGCCTCGCCACGCACAAAACCCCACCGCTAGCACGCTCAATAACCGCAACCGCCTATTTCGCTCTGTCTAAAGGCAGGTTTTCATATGGTAAAACTGTTATAAATCCTCATTATCCTAAATAAAATTACAGCACTTTAAACATTTCCAGGGAGAACATTCTCTCTTCTAAACAACTACCTTAGCGAGTAATAGGAAGCAATATGGTTGCACTTGTGTCACAGTTGGAAGTCTTTTTAAACTGTCGCCCTGCTAGCAAACCAATTCTACATATTAAAATGAATGGATTGCTTATTTCAAGGGGAAAAATCATTTATAAAATCAAGACCATTATTAAGATACTGTGACTTATTTCCACTCCGGAGTGCATGCGAAACAGATAAATGCAGCAACCTATTCACACTGAAATGTCTTTTTTTTTTTTTTGATGCCACAATTTTCTTTTTCAAATGAGTCATCCATGCGTTCAAGTAAATTAAAAATTGATCTAGATTCCACATGCAAGGAGCTGAAGTTTTCACACGTTTCCACATTACAAACAAGTACAGATCTCACAAACATCTGGCTACAGGCTTTTATTTCTACAACGTAAGAGATCTTCCCCCTGCCGCCCCTGCTAGACACTGGCACGGCGCGAGACTCCCGAAGGCACAACGCGGTATTTAGGCCGGGCGGCTGTGAACGTACCTGACCTGCAGCAGATTACTGTACATTTTTAGTGTGTAATTGGCTGACCTCCTCATCGGTTGTCGTCTTAGTCTGAAATAATACCCTGGCCTGGCCATATCGCCTATTTATTCAGGACCCTTTAACAGATTAGTTGTTTGGATTAAATCTAATCAGAGGTTCAGTTAACACACCACAGCAGGTTTGGGAGCGTGCACCTTGTAGTCACTGAGTAAATTACAGGAACCCTGTAATTTGATGAGAACATGTGGGCATTTTTCCACAAACTCATAAATTACTGATTGCTTTTTGTAGGTTTCATTGATACTAATGTGTGCTTCCCTCCATGCCTCTGCCCCAGATTGTTGCTGGCACAAACATCACCACTTGGAAACCCAGTAAATTACGGAAACATGTTTAATCATGAGGTTTAAAACTTTGCACATTAATGATGGGGAAGGCTGCTGCTCTCGAGCTGCAAAGCAGCCTCGCTGTGGGTTGCCCAGGGCAAAAGGCTTCTAGCGCAGATCTGCTCTCGAGTACAATGGCGCAGCTCGGGATTAGCCCAGGAGATCTTCTCAGATGGGGCCTTTCTGCCTGCAGACCCTTGCCTGCCAGCACCTCCACTGCTCTCCCCCTTGGTCCCACTCCCCAAACCAGAGAGCAGGCTCTGCACGCACTGCACCTTGTGCAAGCCTCATTTTAATGGGAAAGGCAGGTAATAATAAAGCAATTAGCTGCTCAACTAAGAAACTGCCAGTTTTGCTGTTGTCTTTTTTTAATCGCTGAAAATTTCTCCGTTAATCTCAAGCCATTTGTAGTATCTGTTTTCATAATTGCAAACCTGGATGAATTGTTTCCTGAAGTTGAACCATGGCTGATGCCAGCAGAACCTACGAATGCATAAAGGCTTCAGTTTCTAATGTCACTATCAAGCCAAAAACAATTACACCCATTTGAATTATGGCAACCAATAAACTTAGATAATCACCATATGCAACATAACATTTTGGCACTTGAACTAAAAACTCTTGTAGACAACTATAGATTGCTGCTAATGTTGAGCGTTCTTGTCCTACCCAAGGCTGCCAATAGAAATGCCAAAGCTGCTGAATGCTGCTCATCCTCGTAATGTTGTCAGTGAATGGCACATTCACACAGCCCCCAATCCTCTCTTCCCAGGCATGGTCTTCTCCAGCTGCAGCTTAATTTCCTGTGACTTGCCTAATTACTGTAATTAAGGATTAATTGCCATTAATTATTCACACATAAGCTCATCGCAAATCATGGGGTAAATGTCTTATGAAAGCTGCCATACAAGCCATGTATAAACACACTGGGATGCTCCAGGCAGGAGAATCTATCACTCAGCCCTGAAGCAAATCTCTGTGCTTCTCTTACAAAAACAGCTATAACTCTCAGAAACTCGACAGTCTTTCCAGGTAAGCATTAGGTTACAAAGCATGTTTTCCTGTGGAAGCCACAACGGTTTTATTAGTACTATAAATGCTGTTTTATCTTTCCAACTGCTATTTTTATGTTTCCATTTTTATTCTACGGTGCTCAGTTTAGGACAAGCATTTGCTCGGAGGAGGAATGTTTGCAGTTGCTGCTCCCCCACCCCGCGGCTGCCAGAGGTTTGCCGCGCAGCACCGTGTGCCGGCACCGGCGTGCCACCAGCAAACCCCAGCTCCTCCTCAGCTGCGGGACCGGCACGGAAACCCCTGGCACACCCATACTGGCGGGCAGCGAGGCCAGCGCTCGCACGCCGGGAGAACTCGCGCTCAGACACCCTCCGCTCGGGCAGACCGGCCGCAGGAAGAGCACCGAGCCAACCAAGACAGCGGATGTGACGGAACCGAGCCGGGAGCGCTAACCAGAGGAGCCCAGCGCGACGCTGGCTGGCTTGATGGTTTCTCTGATTTCCTTTAACCGTCTTTGCCCTCCACTTCCAAAGTGAACTAAAGGACGAGGCAGGTTTCTTTGTTAGCGAACTAACACGGTGTGGGACTTCGAGAGCACGGGGACACGGCCTTGGCTGTCCGGGTACAGCACCCGGAGGGGGCACCAAAGTCAGCACCCCTTTCCCAAAGCGCCGCGTTAACTGGCAGTCTCCCCCAGTTCCTTCAACGCCGGGTTTAAAACTGTAAGAATTTGATTTAGCAGGATGAGCTGCAGCACTGCGGTGAGCTGCGCAGAGTCAGGGAGATCCTCCATCACCGCCGTGCATTACAGCAAAACACTGCCCCAGGAAATTTAAGTATAAGCAGGCAGAATGTTGTTCTAATTGTTATGTTAGTACCTTCTGCAGCAAATTAATGCATGAAACATTTTCATTTCGGTACATAAGTTTGTGTGTGTCTGAGTTAAACATTTATGTTAATGGACCTTCTGGCAGATCTGTAATGTTTCAAATACTCTTGTAGAACAGCTTTTTCTAAATACATCATTTAGCAGTTCTTTCCCCATTTTCTACCTGATCTGGGGGCATGCAGGAAGGGAAACTATTTCACAGTTTTAAAAACCTCCCGCTCGAGTAACTACAAAACTCAGCTGCGTTCAGGCAAGGTAGCAATTAAGCCTGCACCGCCACCAGCAATGTAAACTGTATTAAAAAAAAAAATTAAATAAAAGGCACACTAATAGCCAGCATATGCTGCCATCATAACACCCTGCATCAGCACGCTGCGCTCCCCAGCCAGGCCGTGTGGCTGTGCCCCGCTCCCAGCCCCACTCCTGGCACCCAGCCCCGCTCCCCGGGGGCCAGGCCAGCCCCGAGCACCCTGCTGGGCAGCTGCGGGTGGCTGGTGCCCAGTGCCCGGGTGCCCGCCCATGCGCACGGCAGCGCTCTGCCCGGGGCTGCCCTCTCCCCGTAGCGCAGCTCCTGGATGCTGTCACCATGACGGCTGCCCTAGAAACCCTCCGTTGATCTCCATCCCGTAACTCTGACAGGAGGACACGCACGCGGTCCTGGGATGGCTGCCAGGATCCTGGCGCGTGCCAGGACGCAGCGCTGCGGGGCGCAGAGCAGGGAAGGTGCCCTCCGCCCCTGCGGGTGCCCATCAGCCTGGGGCTGACGGGCATTTCTGTCTGGTGGGGGCATCTCTTGGGACATGTCACACAACCACAATCAGGGCTCAAGAAGGGTGAGGGCTGGCCGCAAACTCTCTCTCACCCGTGGCTGGACCTCTCAAAAGCACAAGCAGCTCTTGGGCCAGCCCCACGGCCCTGGGCCCACATGTCTGCTTGCTGCCACTGTCCCCTGAAGTGATATTTCCCCATCTCCAGCCACCTTGGTACTCAGGCTGCTGCCAAACTCCGCCACGTCGCTCCCCATTTACGGACTCCCAGCTCCCTTGATCTGGGTAATTAGGGTTTATGTGTTAATTGGAGTAAATACAAATATGGGAGTCACAGGCATAAATTTCCAAGCGCGGTTGAGGAAGATGCCTCAGTGGGCCAATGTTGGACCAGTGCTGCTGCTGGCAGGGCAAATGCCCCTGCAGCGGGTCTGGCGCAGTTCAGTGCGGTCTCCAGACCCCAAATCCCATGTTTCTGGGCCCCGTGGGTTGGGATGCCAACAGCTTCCTTGGGAAGTAGACGCCTGGCGCCGAGCAGAAGCGCAAAGGCAGAGCCTGCTCGGCCATGAATTAATGTTGCTGAAAGTACCTGGCACGAGACCAGGCTTTCCTGCTGCAGCCCCCGGTGGGTCCCAGGGAAAGGGCGTAGGAGGAAAGGTCACTGCAAAGGGCCGAGAGCTGGATGGGAGCTGGGGTGAGCTGGAGCCGTCCCCGCTGGGTCTGGGAGCTGGCTGTGTGCTCCAGAATGAAGGGACCCACACGGGGTGCCCCATCCCGGTGTGCAAGCTGGGGGAGGACACTCCTGGTGTGCCAGCCAACAGCAGCTCCGCCAAGGGCAGCCAGACCCAAGAGCGAAACCTCCTCCCAGCTCACATCCCACTATCTCTCTGAAAGCAATACCTGTAAAAAACGTAACTTCTCTGACAGAAGCGCTATTATTCCTGAAATATGTGACTAAATATTACACAGTAAAAGCATTTTCCCTCTTGAATTAATTACATTTCACTTTTCCCCCCCCCACTTCATACGTAAAAGGCTTTTGCTGTCCAGTGCAGGAGGCCCTCCTCTGAGCAGGTATGAAATTTGGCAAGCCTCATTTATCCTGAATTTATAATTCAACAGATGCTTTTGCTAACGCTTCTTGATAACGCTGCAGCAGCAACACAAGTCTCAATTCCTGGGCATAGGAGGCTGAATGCAAATATAAGTATTACTATTATTTTTTTAATCCTGCTTTTAAATACTACACTCTGCGTGGTTTACGAATCAGTTTAAACTTTGCTGGAAACTTTTATAATAAACAGTCCTGCTCCATAATTTGATGTTTTTAAATGAAAGCATCCAAGCTAATCTATACAAATTAACAGATGTCCTCCTGAAACAGTTAGAAACAAAGAAATGCAGATGCGAACATCATCAGCATCCAAATGAGCTTATTGTAGGACCCTTTAAGGCACATCTGAGCATAGCTCCAGCCTGTAGTCTACCTTTCAACTTGCAAATGACAGTGTCACCAAACACTGTCCTTCCATCAATCAAGCTGGGTCATGAATATACAAAAGGCAGCAGAGAAGCTGGCTACCTCCTGCAGTTCAACTTGGCCTAATTATCTGGGCCTTTCTTTTTGTTCCCATCTGAAGGGTATACACCCAGTCAGCTGCTGGGCAGCCCCAGGCCTCATCACGGGAGGTTACACACACTGACCCTCCTGCGGACAGCCAATGCAAGTTAAATGTGAGCACCAAATGTCATCTTTCTTATTCATCATTATAAAACTTCCCTCCCCTTTCAAAATACCAATCTGCTGCCATTTTCAGACCCTCCCCCGCACCCCTCCAAGCTGTCATTTCGCAGCCCTCGCTGCCAGTCGAGTGAATTAGCATCCTAACTGATGTGCTGTTATTCTCCCCTGCATCCCTCGGATGCGTTAACTAATGACCTCCCCCCAGAAAATCCAGCCGGCCGCCAGCGCCTCCTCGCCGGGCACGCGGCTCCGCGCGGCTCCTTCCACCCGGCAGGATCCGCCAAGCCGCCGTCGCAAAAGGCCCGTTCCCGGGGCGAGTGGCTCTGCGCGTCTCATCCGCAGCAAACCGGTGCCAGCGCGCGGCTGTCCCCTGCCACCGAGTGCTCCCAGGCCAGCGAGTCCCCAGGCCACGTCACTGCGGCGACCGTGCCAGCACCAGCAGCCTTCCTCCCGTGTCCACACGCATGGACCCGCTCGCAGCAGAGCCACGTGTAACATCAGCCAGAGGCTCGGCTCAGGGAGGGGACAAAAGCACAACGGGGCTGCTGCCCCGGCCAGGCCGCCCTGCAGAGCTCCTGCCCCACTGGCACTGCTGCCAGGCTGGGGGGACGGTGCTCAGGGGGTAAGGAGACCCCGAGAGCAGCCTCAGCGCAGCGGCGCGTGGCCGTACACTTGTGCACGTACCCTGCCTGCGACCGGGAGAGCTGCGGTGAGCCAGAGCAGATGGTGCCCCAGACCCCGGGATGCTGCGTGAGGTGCCAAGGGCCCACCGTGGTGCCCAGGACCCTGGGACGCTGTGCGAGGCACCAAGGCCCCACAGCAGGCTGAGGGGGACCCTGCCCGGCCCGGGTGGCAGCTCTCCCTCACAAATGCCACCCTGGGCTGAGGCCCAGACCACGCCATGCCCCATGCCAGTGACGGCATGCAGCCCCGGTCCCACTGCCACCCCCATGCCCTCGCAAGGGTGAGCTCCCCTCGCCCACCCGTGCCCCTCCACCCTCTGAGCCAGGAAAGGGCTCTCAGATGTAAAAAGACTTTGGAAACTGAAAGGCAATTCATGTAAGTGAAATACTTCAAGGCTTGAAATTCCCTGTAGGACCCCAGAAACTCTAGAAACACGGAGCAGGGAAGAAATCTTCAAATCCCTCTTTTAGAATTGAAATCACTTTATAGACTAACAGAGCTCAAGTAAATGTGGGAGGAATTTTAATGACTGCAGGTATTTCCTGCCTTATAAATGATTGTCACCTGGTGAGAGGATCGATCTTGGGGGTGGGAATGCGTGGGGTTGGCTCAGCAAAGCCTCTCACCCCCCCTCCAGCCGCTGGGCCCCCAGCCTTGGCCCACCGGGCAAGCCCCGCAGTGCTCTGGGCACAGATACTGTGAGCCCCTGGCAACCGTGGGGATCAGCCCTCACTGCAAACACGCCCAAGCACCTGCAAAAGCATCTTGGCCACAGATGTGAGCACCGTGACCCCGCGCCATCGCCCTCCTCTCTCCAGGCACCAGCGGGCACTGGGCGTTCCCAGAAACCCCTCTTCAGAGCTGCCCATGGAGCAGCGGGGATCCAGGGAAAAGTTAATCCTGGAAATGACCTTTAGAAAGAAACTGTAACACAGATAATTTATGGCACTGAAATGAAAGCAAAAACAAAATCTGCATCCCTAATTTCTTTTCCCTTTCAAAGCTTGGTATCTGATTTTGCAAACTGCATTATATATGTTTACATTTCTATAAAAGCAAGTGCTCCTTGGAGGAGCAGCTTAGGTAATTCACATTTGCATCATGCGTAGCTATGATAAATAATAAATATGTAGCTGATAAATGGTACTGTGCAACTGGAAGACCTATTTTTTATTGAATGGCTGACTAAATACTCATGTAAAAGTCATAACTTGATGCTTCTTTTACCCTGGGGCTGCAGTAATTTATTGTCGTAATTTATACAGGCTGCCTTGGTGAGGGGACAGCTTTAGTCCAGGCCAGGGACTGTCCCATCCCACCATCTCCTCCCTTTGGAGGCATGGGGTGGGTCCCCCGGGAGACAGGATGAGCAGAGAGCTGCAATGGGTCAAACCCCATGTTTGGGGTGAAATGGTGCCAGGCGGGCAGGGAAGAGGTGGGCACAGAGTCACCCCCTGGCAGCACGCGGAGCTGCGGTGCACAGCAGGCGGTCATGGCACGTGGTCAGCGCGGAGCGGAGGGACCGTCCTCCCCGGGACCCCGGCAGAGGAGGATGAGCAGGAGGGGACCGCTCGGACCCCAGCACCCACCTCAGAGACAGCTGTGCCCAGGGTCCCGTGCCGAGGCACCCACGTGTGCCAGAGCGTGTTCTGGTGGAAGCAGGGGCTCGTCCCACCTCTGCCCGTGTCCCATTCCTGGGGGATAATAAATCCCCACCCCGGGGCTGGACCCTTCTCGTGGGGATGTGATTTTAACCTCGCTCGGATCAGGAAATCTCTGCCCTGCCTGCCCTGCGCCGACTCGTAGAACTGCTCTGGGGAATTCACCGACAGCCTAAAATCTGCAACTCAAGCAGGAAATCTGAGGTTCATAAAGCACAGAGCTGCTGTCCAGCCTGGGAGACAGAGACGATAAATCCTGCCGCGTGCAACCGCTGAAACTTTCCTTTGAAAAACGCACAAAACCACCCCTCCCAAAATGCAAAGTGGACCCTCCGCTGCCAGCGATCAACAGGATTAATTGGAGAAGGAATTTAAGAAATATATTGCAGGCAATATTCTGCCTTTGATAATTTAGAGGCAGCCATGATAACCACTATTTGTACATGACAGTCATATGAAATAATAAACCTTGCTAGCTATAAACATTACCAAATTCTGACACTATTGATTTATTATGTCTAACAGTGACATCAAACCGAACAACTGACAGAAACAATGTTACAGCTTTAAGAGCAGTTTGTCAACGATTAATTCTGCCAAACGGGGTTTAGTTTTATGCTGGGACTGCTTGTCTAGCAGTTGTCAATCCAAGCAAAAATTACTACTGCCACACGTCTGCTCATGCCAGCCCGAGGCGCCGCTCCGCTAGCCCTCATTACCCCTATCACTGCAAATACAGATGCAAGGCCAGTCCCTATTTAATATGCGTGTTAATTATGCAAATTATTAATTGGGCTGGTGCTTGAGGACTTGTGTTTATGCCCAGATTAGAGTCAATAACTGTATCACACAGCATTTTAAGCCTGACCTGTGACAGAAATAAAGCTGTGCTGAAAGCGACATTTTCTCTGCCCATGCTGTGGCTCCTGGCCGGGCTGTGCTGGGCTGTGCTGGGCTGTACCGAGCTGTGCCGGGCTGTGCCAAGCTGTGCTGGGCTGTGCTGGGCTGTGATGGCTGTGCCAGGCTGTGCAGCTGTACCAGCTGTGCCAGGCTGTGCTGGCTGTACCGGCTGTGCTGGGCTGTGTCAGGCTGTGCTGGGCTGTGTTGGGCTGTGCCAGGCTGTGTGGGGCTATGCCAGGCTGTGCCAGGCTGTGTGGGGCTGTGCTGGGCTGTGCCAGGCTGTGCTGGGCTGTGTTGGGCTGTGCCAGGCTGTGTGGGGCTGTGCCAGGCTGTGTGGGGCTGTGCCAGTGGCCGAGGATCGCTCCTGCCACGCTGCAGCCTGTGCAGCACCCGCCCAGCACAGAGGCCTCGTCCGCGCCTGACCGTCCCCTCTTCAGCGCTCCCACCTTCTTCCAGGTATTTTTACAGCCATTTTCTCTTCAGCAGGAATGTGGGTCTGTGCTATTTATATTACAGTGTCAACAAAAAGCGTATGACGTGATATTATATGTTGTAAATTTGTTTGATTTTTTTTTTTTTAAATCAAACACGTTTAAAGGCGCAAAGATAGAGGGTAAAGCTATGAGGCTTTTCCAATTAAAATTTACAGCAGACAATGTTGTAAATTTTATACAGTTGTAATGCTTGCTGCAGTTGTGCTGAAATGGGAACTATTGATCAGCCTGATTTCCCAGGATACACGAGGGGGAAACAAGGTATTGCACCAGCAGAAACAAAACTTTCATTTGTAAAGCCTTCTATTATACTTTACTGCCCTCATTTGGTTCCAGATGCATCTCTCTTAGCAGAAGAAATAAGGTCAGAGCCTCTTCCCCAGAGAATAGTGGAGCAGAGGCAGGGAGTGGGGAGCTCCAGGCTCTGCCCCACACCGTGCCTGGGCCGGCTCGCCCAGCGCTGAGGGACGGCACTGCCGGGGCCGTGCTGTGGCACAGGGCAGGGGGCAGATGGCACAGGGCACCCGGCACAGGGCAAGGGGGATTGAGGGAGTCCAGAACCTGCACCCAGGGTGCCCGAGGGGCCCCCAAACACAACAGAAGAGCTCTGGGCCCTGGAAAACCAGTTTTGTGGACAGTGAGTCCGTGTCTCTGGCGAGGTTAAGATTGACAAACCAACCCGGCCTGATTTACGGAGTGGAACGTAGAATATGGCCCGTGGAAAACAAAAGGGCGAAGGGCCAGGGACGTGGCCGGGAAGCGGCAGCCCCGGCAGCAGCGCTGAGGCCCTCGCTGGGGCTCTGTGCCGGGCTCTGCGGCAGCACTGCCAGCCCTGCAGGCCGCGGCCGTTCATCCTCGCAACAGAACACAGGGAAAAACCCCGTCAGGTGATATTTTACCCGGGCCGCTGGCGTTGCCGCGAGGGGCTGGCGCGGGGGGCTGCGAGGCACAGGGCACAGAGACGTGGATCACCACGTTCCGCAGCCGGTGACTCCAGTGCCGCTGCTCCTGCTCCCCCTGCTCCCTGCCCAGCACCGGACCCTCACACGGCCTCAGCTCGTGGCCTCCGTGATGCCAGCCCAGGGATCGCTGCGTTTCAGTGCCAGGAGCTGCAGCGGGCAGCGAAATGGCCGGTGCACAAAAGGCAGCGCCAAGGGAGGGCAAGCAGCCTCAGCAGGCGGGAAGTCAAGCAGCGAGAGGCTGGGGAACGTCCCGATGTGCTGGGGAAGAGCCCGTGAGCCACCGGCACATGCCCTGCTCTGCCCGACGTGCCAGGGCACGTGTGAGGCAGCGCCAGGCGGGCACGGCAACATTGCCAGGGCTGGGGAAAAGCCCAGCGCAGAGCGCAGAGGGAGCCTGGGCTGGCATCGGGGCGGCTCGTGGGGCCACGGGAGCCTTCGTCGCAGAGCAGGCCCTGCCAGCGGCACAGCCCTGCCCCGGCACTGCCGGCTTCCTGCTGATTTCCCTCAGCTTTAGTAAGGTTCAGACCAGATGTGCTCTCTTCGCCATGGAGAAGATAACAGTTTGTAATGGGAAGCCTGGCACAAACGGAGCTGCCGCCTGTCCAACAGCTCTGTTAGCCTACCCTAAGAGCATTTACATATGAATTATGGCCACCTTCAGACTCAAATACGGTGTTCTTTCATTTACACATTTTCTGCAGCTCTTCCTTCACTGCAGCCCAATGGCCGTGCCAGGCGCTGGGCGCTGAGGTTTCTAGGAGCACCCGTGCCGGCTGCCGTGCAGCGACGCTGCTCAGCTGGGTGCCCAGCAGCGCCAGTCCCTGTGGCTGAGCACCCTTCCCCAGGGCAGGGCACCCCTCCCCAGTGCAGGGCACCCCTCCCCAGAGCAGGGCACCCACCATCTCGGTGCTCAGGAGCCAAAACCCAGCACCTCCCTCAGCCGCGCTGGGACCAGACACGGTCCCCTCGAGCCATTGGCTTTAAGAGGTGCCACCCGGTGAGCTCAAACCTGCCACGTCACCTGCCTGAACCGAAGAGAATTTAAAACACAAACAACAAAGCCAGTGCTAAGTTAAAAGGAGAAAAAAAACCAGACAATGGATGATCCCAATAATGGGAGAAGATAACAAAGCCCCTGGATCCCAGCATCTGGCACTAAATGCACTTTTCTGTAAACTGAATGGCGGCTTCCAAACTGCGCCAAGCATCACTCCTTTGCCAAGGCAGTAAACAGCTTTTATCAGCAATAATGATGGCATAATCCCAGCTAAAAAGGAAAGTAACATATGGCAGCAGCCCTACAAACACCATCCCAACAAAGTAGGGGGCATTTTTATTACAGCGTCCACTTGCAGAAAACCTGCCAGACTACTTCTCTCTTTTCTCCTCTCTTTTTTTAACAGGTTATCATCTTCTCTGTTTGAGCTGAATGTGGCATTTGGGAGTTTTAAACTAATGAGTTCATTTTTCTAGGAAAAAAAAAAAAAAAGGAAAAAAAAAGAGGAAGATGGGATACCCAGAACTGACAGATGACAACGAACACAACCAGTCCCGTGAAATGAACATATATGCTTAACATAGTGCTGGGGAAAAATAAATGCTGCAAAGGTGCCACATTATTTCAAATATTATTATACAGTTTAGTTTTAGGTGCAATGCTATGTTTGGAAAACAAATATGTGGCAAGTAATAATTCAGACCTTAAACAATTTTTTTCTCTAATGATGCAATATGTTATATAGGAGCACTGCTAATAGGTCAGGTGTAAATCAGTGCAAATTTTGTTTACAAGCTGATTTCAAAAACAAAATTAATCTAACATTATTAACCTTTTTTAATGGCTGGCATCCTCATTTATATCTGTGGATCTAATATTCACAAAACTGATTTTAAGCCCAACTGTGTATTTATCAAAAGCAGCATGAGCCACCGTGCCCGTGCGGAGCACGTTGGGGTGGACTAGAGGATACTCTGCTGTCACACAGCCTGGCTTTTAATTGATGAAACGGTGCTTCGCTTTTCCCCCATCTTACATGATTCGCTGAAATACCATCTCCAAGTAAAGAAGAGATTCCAATCTCACTTGGGCTCTGCAATCTCACCACGCAATTATTTGAAAACATTACGATTCACTAATTATCATGCTAATTATTTTGCCCTATACATTTGCCATCATGTTATACAATTAAGCACAGAGCCCAAACCTTTGTTCACGCCATGCAAACGCACGTGCTGATTGGGGAACGACTGCAGGAAAGTGGAGGAATGCACTAATATTTTTTTGACATCTTTACCTATAAATATTTTTTCAGACTGAAAAATGTATCTAATAGCTCCACTCACTGATGTGCACTGCAGTTTACCACAGTGTCTATATTTCTGTTGTCAGTTTTACAGTATCTCCCTTCATTAAACCTATCAAGTTTTCCTTTTGATCATGCAACCAAGGCCAGAAGACAGATATCTTCCTGGAACAGAGCAGTCTGCCAAGTCTTTCACAAGACCAGCTTTAACCTCCCTATTGATTTTCTCAACACTGCAGCCATTCATTGTTTGTGACATTTGGCTGTCGGCTCTTTAACACCCTTCAACCAAATCAATTTCATATTTTTGTCAATGCCCTGCTAGAGGATGAGCAAAATGGGAAGAGACTTAGCATGATTTAGAATGTTGACTTTCTGGAGCGGTTTTATCTGTAGTTTTTACAAGCCTTATAAAGTTAATTCAACATGTTTATTTAAGCATATGCAATAAACTGGGAGAGAAGCACTATCAGAGTTAAGTTTCAGATTCCCCAAATCTAATTCATGAAGGAAACTAAATTATTATATCAATGTCAGTAAAAATAAATGCGTGGCAATCCCATTCCCTCCAAAACCAAAACACACATTAGGCAGATCCCTGCCCATCCCCTGCCCGTGGTGTCAGGCCTGGGTGCCAGCACTGTGCTCCAGCTCCAACAGACCCACCAGCAGCACCAGCACCTCCGGGGGCTCCACCAGCACTGCCCCTCTGCACAACGAGGGGTGGTCGGGCTGGGCCCTCAAAGGGAAGGAACCATCCTTCCGAGCGATGGGCGTCAGAGAACAGAGCTTGCAGAGCTGGGAGCAGCCGTGCCCTGGGCAGGAGGGCACGGGGGAGATGGAAGACAGATCCTGGAAGGGACAAGGAAGGGAGCTCTGACCCACACATGGACCTCAGGGATGCATTTTGGGGCTGAAAACGCTGACACTCGGCCTGGGTTTTCCGCACCCTCCTGGGCTCTGCCACGCGCCGGTCTCTCCGGCCAGGGCACGGGTATCACGATGGCCGAGCTCAGCGTGCCCCCCACGTGTGCACAGCCTCCAAGTGGCGGACGCGGTGGTGCCAACCATTTTGACACAACGTATTCATCTGATAGACCAGTGGCATTAAAATGCGGATTAACAGCCTGGCAGCTTGAACAGCTTCTTCGGAGCCGGTCGGCACTGTGGTGTAAATATGTATTTAGGGCATTTCTAGGATGCAAGTTAAAGAGGCAGAGGATTATACCCGAGCCTCCCTGCACACCTGGATTTATGCTGTGTTTACTATAAGGCCTATAGATACTGTAGGCTGGGCAAATACTGTTATGGAAGCAGTTACTGCCTGTAAAAATCTAGTCTGATCTTTTTTGTCTACACATCCCCTCACGGTTCTGCTTTCATCTCCTGCCCTCCGGAGGCACATCCAAAGACAGGACAAAATGCTTTTGTGGCATAGGAGGATGAGGGATGCATCTCCTGCCCTACCCCACCGCAGAGGTTACCTTCCCGCGCCCGGCCCCCCGGCTCCTGGGGAGCAGGGACTGTCCTTCGCATCCTTCCCCTCTATTTTTAACTGCTGATAAATTGGAGAGACTCCTGCTTAAACCGGGCTGGTTTCAAGGACGCGGAGGACGGTGACGGTAGCAGTTGACACTTCATTACATCAGAGATATGAGCAGGAGGGGGGACCCCCCAGCTCCCCCAGGGTGGCCGGGGGGAATCCGGGAGCTGCTCTCATCCTGCCCGTGCCCATCAGGGTGCCCAGCCCTGTGGCACAGGGTACACTCCTGAGTGGGGCTCACGGGGGGCTGTTCCCTGCGCCCCAGCAGTTTGTTGGAGACCCCCCATCTCTGAGGGTGGGGGATGGCTCCTGTGGGGATCCACTGGACCCCTCTGGCTGTGAGACCCCCCCCCAAGGGCAGGGGCCACAGCACTGCCAGCACCACACCGCCTGGACTGTGGGAAAAGGCCTGATGAGAAATGAATTTGAAAAACCAATTGTAAAAAACAGTTTTTAAGTCTCTCAGCCTTGCCCCTGGGGAAGGAGGACATGGTGTGTTTAAAATACTGTGCTTAAAATAAAAAATATTCTCCATGCTGGCAACCTATTTTGCTGGGTTCCTGATACTGCTGTTTCCAAGACCATGCGCACACCAGACCCCCCTCCCCAGGGACTCCGCAGGACAGCTAGAGCCAAGGTTAAAAATAATACTTCCAGGATGGTTTCCCAGCCTGGTGTCCTTCAAATGCGGACTGCACCCAAACCAGTCCTCCACTAAACCTCAGCAGATGGATGGGATGGGATGGGATGGGATGGGATGGGATGGGATGGGATGGGATGGGATGGGATG
>WTSP01004998.1:0-37325 GCA_025331215.1 Actenoides lindsayi
CCCCCCCCCCCCCCCCCCCCCCCCCCCCCCCTCCGCTGCAGCACATGGGAAGCAAAAGTTTTCCTCCTCCTTCTCCTCTCTCCCCTCCGCCGGTTCCCCTCGCCCTCCGCCCCGGCAGCCCCGGGGAGCCGGGTTGGCAGCCGAAGGATGCTGCTGCCGGCCCCGCGCCCGCTCCCCCCGGACACCGGCGCCGGGCTGCGCTTCCCGCGGACGGGCGAGGAAGAATAGAGCGTTGCTGGAGCGTCTTCCGCTTCTCCGGGGGCTGGAAAAGGAGCGAAGGACGAGACTTTGATCGCATCTCGCCGAGAGGTCCGCGAATGCGCGGAGGTAAACGGGGCTGTTGGGGCAAAAAGAATCGGATGCTTTAGCGACGCCGGAGAGGCAGCGCTCCATCGTTCTGCTTCGGCCTCGTCATGGGTACCGGCATGTGTTCGAGGAGGCAGAAGGGGCTTCTGCAGACCGGGTTTTGCCTGGTGACCGTGGCGTGTTTGGGCTCGGGAGTTTTCATGTACAGCCACTTGCAGCAGAAGGTGCGGAACGCCGAAGCCCTGGCCCAGAAATACAAACAGCAGCAGGAAGCGCTGTCTGCCCAGCTGCAAGGTGAGTGACCCGCTCTGTGCCTGAGCACGCCCCGCCTGAACTTCCCTCCCTGCCCGCGTTACCTGCTGCCCGTTCTGCTGCGCAGCCCGGCGATGAGCAGGCTTGCCTTTGTGAAGCGAGGTTGAGCTTTTGGCTTTGAAAGCTCTAAGAAGACGTCGCCTATTTCCTTCCCCCCCCCCTTTGCTGTCTAGAATTAGAATAGCCTTGAATCGCTGCTCGCAGCAGCAATGCGAAGGGAGCGCGCTGGATTGGCGAGCTCAGCTGCGTCACGTCGGTTCCATTGCTTCTCCCCGTAGTTCCCTTTGGCCGCAAAGACCAGTCCTACATCACGCTAAATGTGAAGCAGTACGAGTGCAAACTCGGACGGGCTGGTGGGGAAGCCTCTGGGATGTGGCTGCACTCTGGAGCCTGCAGGAGCATCTGTCTGGAAAGTGTAGAGAGAGGCAAGGTGTCCTTCTGTGAAGTTTGTCTGCTGCCCATTGCCTTTGCAAGGAAGCAAACCTGACTTCTCAAGAGATTGAGCTGTGGCTAGAAAAGTCTTACCTGCTTGTTTGGGCCTGGTAGATGCTGCAGCACAGAGCTCCCTATAAAGAGGAGAGGAGGAAGAATAGGCTTTCTTGAGCCCACTGACAAGCATTTGATTCTTCTGGCACAAGCTGTCAGAAGACTGGAAGGCAAGTGTGATGTCTATATTCCCCCTCCCCTTTTCCCCTTCATTTGTCCTCCTTACATAAACGTCTGACTGTGGGAGAATGACATTTTAGCCCACGGAGAGATCTCACATGCCTGAGGACACATGCTACTCCAATGCTGAACCCTTTGCTTCTTTAGTCTATCATTTTAGCCTTACTGCATCTGCCTAAACTACATTTCCAGAACCTGACACTGGATTTGGAGTCACTAGAGGGAGTTGACAAGGTCCCTGCAGAGAGGTTTGGTGGGAATCCACTCTTTGGCAGCCAGCAGTTGTGTGTGTAATGCTGGAGGATGGCTTGGTTCTGGAGTGCCCACAGAATGATTTTATGTGGACGAAATATTGTTTGATTCTAGTGGCTCAAGGTCAAGAGATTAATTTACACTTTCTTCTAACAAGTAGATTTAGAATACTGTTTAAATTGAGAGCTCTTCCTCAGGATAAAATCAGAGTATCCATATGGCCTCTGTTGACATCTCCAGTGACATTGTTTCTATAGCCTCTATTGCTGGGGAGGTCTGCAGGTCTGGGACTCAACACACATGCCTTTCAGGGTTAAACCCTTTGGGGTGGTTTCCTGGGCAGTGTTGTGATGCAAACGTAACATTGTCCATATGCTTCTTGAGCTCAAGGTTGTGTATTTCTGCCGGTAAACTGGCAAAGCAGAGTGTGGTGTATGATTTGTTTGTCTTTCAAGGAAACACGCTCTAAAAAACCCAATCTTGTGAATTGCTCTAGTGTGAGTACAGGTTCACTGCTATTAGATGATGTTCTCTTTCCATTTCTTCTTGCTGTTCTCACAAGGCAGTCAAACAGCTGCAGCTACGAACGTGTCGCACAGCCCCAGCCACACCGATTTCCACCTTCATCTTGTGATTCTGAGATGGGAAGATCAGCAGGGCAGAAAGTTAGGCCCACATTCCTTTCTGGTGTGTCAGCACCTCTTGCTTCTCTTGGAGAGAGGGGCTGGTTCTTCAGAGAATAAGATGACCATGGTAGCCTCAGGGAACCCCAGATTTAGAAGCAGCAGGCTCAAGCAAACAACCGAGATGGGCTTAAAATAGTGTTTGGGGGCTTTTTTCCATGCAAATATGTTTGAATGGCAGAGCCATAGCCTGTTGCTGGGGTTTTGAACCCTCTGTCAGTCCTCCCATTGCTAAATACAGTGTTGCCATGGATACCCTTTTTATTTTGAGAAGACACTTCCTTGTCCAACAATTTTAACAAAGGCAAAGCTGCTTTTTGGATTTGGCTGGTGGGAGAAGCCTAACGATGGGCAGATAGGAGTCATGCTTATGGAAGTCATACGGTGCAGGGCATCTTGTAAGTGTGGCTGTGGCTCTCGTGCTGTCATCTGGCACATCAAACTGGTGTCTGGGACGGAGGACTTTTCTCTCGCAGCAGGCTGCCTCTGCACGGTGGCTGAGCACGAGAGTGCAGCACTCCTGTCCTCTCCACTGGGCGTCTTGTGCCCGCTCTGCCATCCTTTGCCATCTCTCTGGATCAGAGAGGGAGGTGTGATGAGTCAGGCTTTGGTTCTGCTCCCCTTGTCCCTTGCTCTGGATGATTCTTGAGCC
Source organism: Actenoides lindsayi (assembly GCA_025331215.1). Lineage (NCBI taxonomy): Eukaryota > Metazoa > Chordata > Aves > Coraciiformes > Alcedinidae > Actenoides > Actenoides lindsayi. The sequence continues at coordinate 2,872 of WTSP01004998.1, forward strand.
TGAGTGGCTGGTGCTATGGGTGATTAGTTGGATGGAGACTGGCAGGAGTATCCGATGCCTCTAACAAGGAAAGCAACAGAGAAGAAAGCTTTTTGTGGGTGGTTGGCTATGAGAGGGGAAGGAGCAGGTGCCGTGTGGGAGTGAGCATTGATCTCTGTGTGCCCGGGGCTGCTTGGGGCTGGGAGCCCCAGGCAGTGATGACGCTCTCCGCAGTGTGTGCTCTTGGCATAGAAATGGCCCCGATGAACTATGTACGGTGCGTAAAGTTCATTAGCAGAAGCAGATTTTAGCAGATCTAATGGCTCAGCTGCCTCCTCCCTGAAAGCAGGGAGCTGGCTTGCACGCATGGTGTTCCCAGGCACGGCTCGAGTGAAACCTCAGGAGCAGGAGAGGAAAACCTGGGGCTGTTGGCACGGCTGGAATCACCCTCCCTTTATGGATCTCTTAAACTCTCCCTGGCAGGTGTTTATCTTAATACTCTTGGGCTACATGAGGCAACCCCTTCACACAATCACCCTGTTTTCTGTGGCCTTTTAAAATGAGAATGAGCTTGGAGAAGGCCTGCCCTGTTCTGCTTTCCCAAAGGCCAGGCACTGCAAGGGGTTTCGTTGTTTCAGCAGTTCAAGATCTGCAGTTTAGCTCATTTGGCAGCAGGTGATGGTACTTTAGTGCTGAGTTCTGGCTGAATTCCAGCCTGGATTTAGACAGCGGCCACCCTCCATTCTCTCATGTAATTGCAAATTGTTAAAGACTTCCTGGCTTCCTGTGCTCTGAAGCTGTACAGTGCCATTTTGGTCTGCTGAGTTGTTGCTGTATTCGACCACAGAGATGAGTAGAGAGGTTACTTTATGCAGCACTTGCTCACTGTAAAGCTGAACCCACCTTTTCTGGGCTCTAGAGACCTGGAATAATGGGAGAGAGATCAAAACTTTTTTTTTTTTTTCTTTTCTCCTCTCTAGTCCCTGGAGAAGTTACTTCAGCTTATCATACAAAAAACTGTCGTAAGAACCAGGTTTTTTCCCCCTAAATTTCTGAATAAACAGCCTATGATGCAGAGCTGTTCCTGAAGACTCATTTGCTCCGTGGTGCTTACGTTAAGGTTCGTGGTTACAGGTGGTAGCACAAGCCTATGCTAGAAGTGCTTTCCTCTGCTGTGGTTTCCCGTTCGCTGTGGGAGATCAACAGCAGCTGGTAGCTTGGGGTCGTATAAGCAGATCTTTTCTACACAAAATATGTACTTCCCTGGTCCTGTGCTGAGAGTGCTTGGCTTTTTAGAGTGAGGCTGTAGCTGTTCAGCTTGCTTCCTGGGGTACCCCCCCACACTTTGCTGTTCTGGGTGGTGGAGCACAAATGTGCTGTCAGTGATGCTGGTCTCTGCCTCCCTTGCTCTGGGTTCTTCAGCTGCAGGACCTGGGGAGCTGGGTAATCTGCCCACGTGGGGTGAGTTTTCTAACCCTGGTCATAGACTGTTTGCTTTCAGTATAACCAAGTTACTAAATAAAAAAGAAATTAAATCCCTGGGGGAAAACTCCCACATGGGGACTTCCACCAAGCCCAGAACCACTGAGGCAAACACAGACTGGAGGCTGGTACATGAAAGGGCATGGCAAAGGCTGTGAACTGCTGGGCACCCCTAAAACTCATAGAATAGTTTTGGCTGGGTGAGACTTTCAGCATCATCAAGTCCAACTTTATTCCCAGCTGTATCAAAAGCCACAAAACCAGCAGGTGGGACTTTTCATTGCTGGTGTGAGGTTCCCGTCACATCAAACGCTTGTCCTCAGGTGCTCTGCTAGGTAAGGCTGCGAGAAGGCGAGATGCTTGCGGCAGAAACATGAGTGCCCCAGAGCTTACATATCTTTTGGGAAGTGGCTGATGTTCTTAGGACGATGATTTCATTGAACAAGACTTTTCAGCATGTAGTGAAGATGCACCCACAGTCTCCTGTGTGCTTAGCTGGGCTGGGAAAGCCCTCAGGGTGACATCTGAGTAGTCTGTTAGGAAAAGTGTTTCTAAAATAAAGCTGTCATGAAGTAGGCACTTGGACAGCTGCAGTGATGGGCTTGCTGCTCACCAATGTGCTCAGCAGGGGGGAAAAAGTCCTTCCAAATTGAAAACAATTATTTCTGCTGTAATGGTTTGGAGAATATGGTCACTTCCTCACTTCAGAGGAAAATATTCACCAAGTGGCCCAGCCCCGGGAAAGCATCTTCACTGCTGGGATATCTGTCATCGTTAACTAGGGAAGGTAACAGAGTGGCTGGTGACAATTAGGAATTCCTGCCCAGCTCCAGCTCCCCTCAGTGTTGAGGCTGCTCACCTGCCTGGCTGGCTGGTGCCCCAGAAGGCTGAGGAAGCAGTTGGCAAAGCCCTGAAGATTCAATGCTCTACTGTACCTGGCTTTATTTAGCACTTCTTTTTTCCCCTGATTTGCTCACTCAGCAGCGAGAGCACTGTAAATACCAACAGATCCACTGCTGGGAAACCAAAAATCCCTAGCTTGGACCTAGCCAGTGTCATGGGCTTGGCTTAAAAATCATGGACTTAAACACATGGAGGTTCTTCTATATGGAAAAGGCATTTCCAGGTGGGAAGAAAACCCCCAGTCATTGTGAGGGTCCTGGTGAAGCCAGCAGTGCTTTGCTGCTTGCTGAAATGAGTCTTCCATGCACTTAATTAAGACAGCCTAAAAATGCAAGAAATAGTTGCCATTTTGCAGTTACTGGATAATCTTCAGTATTGGTCAGAAAAAATGTCTGAGCCTGATTTTTAGGACGCATGAACTGCCTGTGAGCTCTTCTCTGCCTATCTATTGAGTGACATCTGCACTGCCACAGTCTTGGTGCCCCTGATGGTCAGCGCTGTAAAACATCAGATAAACATACAGAGGTCTTCTGTCTGTTATTTGCCCAGACTGGAGTGTCTGCTCTCGGGCAGCAAACCACCTGTTAATGCAGGGCTTGTGCTGCCTTTGCTGCTCCCCTATGACCCAAGTGGTGCTGGCAGTCTCGAGATTTATTTGCAGTGAGAGCACGAGTCACCTGGGACTCTTGGCTTGGCAAGATTTCAACAAGGAACGGGTTAGCGCTTGTTCTATGCGTGCAAATACCATCCTGCTTTGTTCATTTTCCTGGTGACCGCACCGTGGCACGACTTGCCCTCAAAGATCTTTTGGAGGCAGGTTTCTTTTATCACCCCTCCCCTCTGCCCTGCTGCCCGGTGCCGCTCTGGCACGTGGCAGTGTCTGTGCGGAGGGGATGGAGGAGCCTGCAGCAGCGGAGTGCTGTGACTCAGGGAAAGCTCTGGGTTAGCATTCAGACATCGGAGTGGATTAAAATCATCATCCATCAGGAAGCTTCTCTGGCACTTCCATTTGTCATGTGGCTGATGGATGAAGCAGCCTCATCCCTCTCCCTTCTCGGCTCCTGTGCGGAGTACAGAGGCTGGTTGGTGTGTCATGAGAGAGGGAGCTGCTCGGCTGGCTTTTCCTGAGTGGCCTGAGGGCCAGTTAATGGCTGGGGAGTGTAAGGGGGGAAAATGTCTCTCCTGCATGCTGCTGCTGCCTTGACAGAGCAGATGACCTGGAAGGCTCTGGCTACCTTGAGAGCTGACTTGTCCCACACATATACAGTTTAGGTACTGGCTGCTAAAAGCAAGCTCCTGGGCTTCACAGTTTAGATGCCAAAGCAAAAGCTGAGTGCAGATACTCAGAGTGGTGCATTGTACCAGGAGCAGCCATTCTCTCTAGTCCAGCTGTCACTACCCTGCTCCAGACCTTATCTGTTTGCAGCTGACAAAGAAGGGCAAACAGCCTGTGGCTGGACCTGACCCTTTCATTGTTTGGGATGTCAGGTATTTGCACATGTTTCGGGACTGTCTATTTGCTTGGTCTGGATTTTACACGTGAGCTACCGTGTGCTTAAGCCTAGAAACCCAGAGTGATGTAGGCCCTGCAAACCAGGGAAGGCTTTTTCGCCTCGGGCACTTGTCTGGCCCAGTCTGCAGCAAGATTTGAGGTCCCTGGTTGTGTGACCTGCCAGAGGCCTATTTTGGGGAAAAGGATGTGGAGAAGAAATTTCAGGCTTCATCTTGTACTCCGTGTCTTTCTGCTTCCCTAGTTGTGTATGAGCACAGATCCCGGCTGGAGCGATCCCTGCAGAAGGAGCGAGGGGAACACAAGAAGACAAAGGAAGGTGAGTCTCTTGCAGGGGTGTCAGGGCAGTGGGTGGCTGGCCAACCCCCCAGCTGTCCTGTGGGGACATCCTTTAAAGCTGACCTACAAAAGTAGATAGACACGTGCAGGGTATTTTAAGAGCATGAAATACAGCAGGAAGTAGAAAGCAAACGGATGAGCTCACGTGCCTTTCGGTGCAATGGTGCTAGGATGCCAGAGCCCTTTGCACCTGATTGTTCTTGGACACTGAATAGCTTGGCTTTTATCTTTCAAACTGGTATGTGGAGTGATGTCACTGCTCCTTACTCCTAGACGTGCTGTGTTCCAGGAAACACGGACACACTGCATCCAGGTTCAGCTCTGGCTACGGGGCTGCATAGCTAAGGGAGAAGCTGCATTTCTGCCCCTTCTTTCACTTACTTGCTGGGGACTGACTGAGAAAATGAGCATCCTAATAAAGTTATCCTGTCATGGGACTGTCCCATTTTAAAAAGTAATGCTGATAAGATCAGCAGGTGAGTTCCTTTTGGTCTCACAGAAGCTCTGATTTCTCCTTTCCAGAGTAATCTCTAATTTCAGAGCACCCCAAATCCCTACACAGCTTTAGCACCATCAAAAGGTAGCTGGTTGTGTGCTGAAGTAGGAAGTCACCATTGCACTTACCTATAGAATGAGAAAGAAAAGACATTTGGGCCAGTCTAGATGGCAGGAAGCACTACTACTTTTCTGAGGGCACTGAGTGCAGTCTCCTAGCAGCATCTGCATTCCAGCTTGAGCTGCAGCCTTTTGCTCAGCAAGGGGCCGGTTTCCTTCTTCCCTCCACTCACCAAAATATAAACCACATCTGAGTTAAATTCCAGCTCGTTAAATTGTCTTCTCTGCTTCTATTTCTAGATTTTTTGGTGTATAAGTTAGAAGCTCAGGAAGCTCTCAATAAGGAGAAGGTATGTATGGTTTCTTCCTCAGAGTGCCTAATAATGGTCAAGATTTTTCTAGTGCCGCAGCAGTCGTGAGGCCAGGGCTGCTGTCTGCAAGGCATGAAAGACTGTGTATGGTACAAGATAAACTTTGGCTGACTCCACCTTGCAAGGCTGTTGGTGTGTGCTAGAGCTATTCTGCCTGGTCTCCCATGTGTGGTAGCAGAGTGGATGACTTGATTGCCAGCTCCTGGTGTAGCAGGGAGTCTGGACAGGAAAATGCTGTTTCATGGTACAGAAGAGTCCTGGGGAAATTGAATGCAGGGCACACCACAGGGAATGTGGGGAAGAAAGTTGTGGAGGGAAAGCACATCCATTGTTTTCTGTCTCCAGGGATTGTCAAATGATTGCCACTAGCCTGTGGACTTCTCATTTGGCAGGGAAAAGGACTCTTAGTGAGGGTTAGGAAGAAATACATCCCTGGTTTACAGTCTGTCCCATTCACCTGAAGTTAAAAGGCTGTTTTATTCCTTTCTCAGAGCATCTGTTGATGAGATGCTGGAGAAGGGGAATTGCTTTCATCCTGCTCATTTGTGGGTGAATGTCATCTTGTTACAGAAAAAGTCAAGGATGACTCTCTGAATACTCCAATGGCTGGCAGCTCCCTTGCAGTTTGTGCTCATTTGCTGGTAATATTTCATACCATATTGAGCATTTATGGTAAAAGTTAAATTGTGGCTTGTAGTGGAAATCTCTGCACGGTGGTTAGTTTGCACTTCCATGGCCCTGCTTAGTGCCTCAGCCACGGGGCTTTAAGCTACCCAAGTAGATCCCAGCAGATGTTTGTAAGACTGCAGGTAATGGGAAAGGCTGCAGCATGTTCCCTCTCAGGTGCCACTACTACTGTGGGGACTTGGCCTTTGAGCAGAGGTGGCTGGTGGCTTTCACACTGTTGAGATGCTGGTGCTACAGTGAAGAATGTTACCCTGAGGAGAAGGGGGAAGAATGTGACCCGTAGCAAGGCGTGAGCAGATCTGCTAAAGTGGCACAGCCCCCTCTGTGGACACACGTAAATCCCTCTCTGCTGCTGGTTTGTGTCACTTGAGCTCAGTTTGATAGCTGCACCTCGTCACAGGAGTTTGCTTTAGGCTTCTTCAATTGCTTAGTGATCAATTTTTTGTTAAATGGTGCAATTTTTGTGTGTAGGCGAAAGCCTGAGCTCTGGTGCTGTCTGCCTCCCCCTCAGCTGCTGCTGAGAGTGCTCAGCCTGCTTTGGGGGGGGGGTTTTACAGTGCAAAGCTCTTTCAGCACTGGGTCTGTCCTAGATAAAGAACTGAAGACTTGGAAAAACTACTCTGAATGTGAACCAAGAGAGTGCAGTTAAGCAGTTGGTGGACAGGTTGTTTTGAAAGGGTTCTTTTCCAGCCCTGCTCAGGCTGCGTGTTCTTCTGGTCACCTTGGCAGGCTGGTTCCCAGTCAGTGTGTGTGTGTGCGCTGGGGCTGGGCAGGTGCTCGTGTGCATTTCTCCCAGCCTGAGGTTTTTCTGGGATCTAATGGCACTGTTGATTTTTTTTTTTTTCTTTTCAGCAAGATTCTATGAACAGATACGGGGCTCTCAGTTCCCAGCACAAGATACTGAAGGTAAGGGGGGAGTCTGGCTTCCCATACTCACCATCTGCTGCGGGTTAAGGAATGCTCCCTGGAAGGAGAGTCGGTGCTCTCGCTTCCCAGAGATGCCTCGGAGAGACCAAGGGTTTCCTGCAGCTCTTGCCAGCACCGAGGGAGGGGACCGCGCAGTGGTGTTGATCTACATTCCTTCCTGGCTATTCAGGTTCAGGGGAGTTTCCTATTTATTCTGCTGGGCTTTGTATCAGATTGCAGCCTTCACCTACGCCTCGGTTCAATGGTAGTCTTTGTGCAGTTTATCACGCAGGAGTTCTGTTGTGCAGAATGTTCTTTTTCTGGGTCTCTCACTGTGAAAATGGGTCTGTTCACCATCGCTTGCCCTTTGGGCTAATACAGTGTCCATGTAAAAGCTCAGAAGGGGGTGGCTCCTGGCATTTTATAGCTTATCTCCTGATCTACCTGAAGCATGTCCTGATGGTAGCTTGCTGTTGTTAGAGCAGTGTGACCGTGGCTGGCCAGAGTTGTTTTTAAACAATTTTAGTTACAGCATTGGCAGTGAACTGGTAATTTAATTCTGGGATGTAGAAAGAGGGCTGGGTTCCAGCAACACTTAGCACCACTGGGTCGTATTTCCTGAGCAGAGCTGGACCTCCAGCTGCCTGGCTTTTGGATTCAAACTTGGGGAAAAGGGAAGTACAGTTCTGTCTCTTGGGTATTATCCAGCACTGTGGATTCTGGGAATGCTTTGCAATAGTAACGTTCCTCTTCATAGCAACTGCAGTCTGAGCAGAATGCTCTGGTTTGTTTGTCTCGAGGGAACAGTGAGAGCATTTCGTCCTGGCTCCCTTTTTTCTTGCATCTTTTTATTGGGAGTTGGGGGGGGGGGGAGGGGAGAAAAAATAAATGTTGGGTTTTTTTAAACTACATTTACAGCTGCTGAAAGACAGGCCAGCCCTCGGGGCTGCAGCGTGGGTAGGACTCCTGATTTTTGAATGACTCGCTGACTTCCTGAACGATACCATTTCTCCTTACTGCAGGGTTGGACACGATGGGTAGGGGCAGAGCGAAATGTCATGACAGCACAGTCTCTGCCTTCCCTCACCCCAGGCTGCACGTGTACATGGCTTGCACAACACTCGTGTGCTGTGTCTTGCAGTTTGTGCTCGGCTGAGCAAACCGGTGTGTCTGTGAGGGAGAGGAGGGGGTGACACTACAGGCAGACAGGCAGCTCTGGACACGAGGGGTCCCTGGCTCCCTCGGGGCTGCCAGCACACCTGGCTCTGGTAGAACCAACTGCGTCAGGAATGCTCTACTTACAGCTAAGTTGCTTCACTGAAAAATAACCAGATGTAGCATGTTCCAGACCTCCTGTCCTGCAACTACAATGGAGCAGCATCTTTAGATCCCTCTGAAAGTTTGCATATATTGGTTTCAAGCATCCTTGGAAACGAGCTGAGAGTGAGGATGCTCTGTGTGCTTAATGAGCTGGACTGGGCCTTAGGTGCTTTCTGTGACCTTGGTGAAGGCACTTATCTCTCTCTTCAGCTTCCTGCTGGTATCAAAGGATGAATTTTCCCTCCCTCTTCCTGCCCGTGAGCGGTCTGGGGACAGACATTATGCACATCACCCGCTAGATAGAATATGGGCTAGGAATTAATTGACCTGAGCTGATGAGGACTTAAAATTCCTTAAATTGCTTGGAGTCTCTTGTTAAAATCAATTCTCACTTGCCTAATGTTGGTGGCTTCTGAGGTGTTTAGTGCCTAAATGATTTTAGGGATGTGGTTCCTCTGCAGTGCTTTCTGCCAGTGGCTCTGATGAGAACTGTAAGTACCTAATGTCTTTGAAAGCCAGAGCAGGAATCTTTTTTTCTCTTTATTTTCCCTCCTGATCTTGTGATCTGATTAACCTGACATCCTTGTCTCTCCTCTTTATCCTGTCTCTGGGACCCCTCCGTACCAATAGCTTTATTTTGCCTCTGTTGCATGTATTTTTGGAGCACAGATATTTCCCTCTTTTTAGTAGAGGATAATTGCTTCAGGGGAGAATGCCTGGGCCACAGAGGCTTTGTTTTCCTGGGGATAAATGCAATCATCGATAGCATTGAGAGGTTTGGGTTTGGTTTTTTTAAAGAAGGAGACTTTTATTTTTTTTTTTTACAGGAAGGCTGATTGAAATTGCTGCCTGAGTCCTGAGGAGCTATTGTGTGGAAGGGCCAGGGTTCACCTGTGAGCCAGTCAATCTGCATACATAATTGGTGTTGACAAACTGAGTGTGGAAGGACTCTCTAGGTTACCATGGGAGCAAAAAAGGAGGTGAATTCTGGTTCAATGGGTCTGACCAAAAGGATGTCTCAGCATGTTTTGTTCTTGGGCTCTGCAAAAGGGGAGGGGAGAAGAGAACAACTCTTCAACCCACTTCTATCTGATGAATTCTTGGCCTGCTTGAAATAGTTTGTGGTCTTGTGAGAGTCTTGCTATCCTGGCAGTTTATGCCTGTGAGTCCCATGTTACCCTGGGGAACGTGGGCTCTCTAGTCTCACTATATGAGAGGATGTGGTAACCTTGCAAAAGGTCTACCTGATGTCCTAGCAGCTTGGAGTGGTGGGTGAGAGAACAGCCAGGCCATCAGGAAGCAAACCAAGCAGAGAGATCAACCTGAGTGTTGAGATGTCCTTGTGTCCCAAGTGCAGTATCTGTGCACAGAAAGGCAGGGGGAGTTGGACCTTAGCCCTCCTTAAAGGAGAGCTGCTCCCGTAACGCAGTGTGCAGACTGATGCTACGTGCTCTATGGAAACGATTCGTGCAGGTAATGTCCTTCAGCATCTTTGGGACTCTGGAAAGGACCTTGGTTTTGTGCAGTGTTCCACAGGCATTTGGGTTGACAGCAGCAAATATTGTAGCTTGCATTGCTCTAGCAGAGTAGGGTGTGCAAGGAAGTTGGGAAGCAGTAGGAGTAGTTCTTGGCTGTGTCCCAGAATCTCCATCTCTTTTTCAGGCAGGAGTGGACTTGTTACCACATTCTGCTTCCAGTTTAGTGACAAGAAGATCTCCCAAACCGCTTCACAAAATAGAGTTTAAGTGGCATTTCACATCCCTTCTGGCCCACTGAACACAGTATTTTCTTGTATCTGGGTTTTCTAGCTACCTTACTGAAGGAACGAACATCTCTTCTGCCTCCCCAAGCAACTGATTAAATAGAGGCACTCGAGTAGCACTTGGCAATAGCTAAATTACTCTTCTCCTTGTACTGACTCTTTGTCACTTCTTTTCATATTCAGAACCAGCATGAAGATGTCAAGAAGCAGCTGCTTGACCTGCAGCTACAGCACAACAGCTTGAAATTGGAACATCGCAAGACGCTGGAGAGCCATAGCCAGAAATATGCCCAACTGCAGCAGGAGAAGGACAGTGAAGTCACAAATTTGCAGGGTGAGTGTGGTGGAGGGCTGAGAAAACACCAGGCAGAGAAACAACTGAAGAACTGAGTTCTAGAGAGGGCAGTGTTTCTTCTACAGACCTCTGCAAGGTCTGCAAATGCTGTAGGAATAGTAGTGAGTGGGCAGCTCCTTAGCCCTTCTGTACCTCAACTGGAGCATGGGGCATCCTTGGCTTCTGTCAGCTGCAGCCCAGCACAGGCAGTTTTAGTGGTGTTTTAAGAGAGCTTCAGGATCCAAAATAAGGCTGCTGCTTTTTGACACAGTCTTTCCTTTTATTGGAGAATACAAAATTATATTAAAGACAGTGAAAGGTAAGAGCATTGTGTGTCTTGTCACTTGAAGTACTTAAGAGTGTGCGAAGAGCTTGAAAGGAGCCCAACCTGGGGGCTGCAAGACATGAGCTTCCTACTTAACAGCCACATAAATGTGCCTGAGGACCAGCTTGATTGTGTTCTGTAAGTGGGTCATGGGGTTCTTTGTTTGTACCAGCCTTTCGAGAGGCAGCTTCTCTGTGCAGTAGGAGGCAAGCTCCTTATTGGATCTGTTGTCGGTTCAGGAGACCTACTGCTTCCAGTTACAACAGGTAGGGGCAGTGACTGCTGCTTGCTGCTCTCCCTGCTCTTCAGTTGCAATGGGTAAGGGAAATGAAGAAAAAAATACCTGATTTTGATAGCAACAGTTAGCAGAGACACCCTGGAGAGGCAGCAGTTCCTTGGAATGTGGGCAGGGCTCCTGAGTGTTGAAAGGAAGGAGATGGGTTTGTCAGTGTGTTTGGCTAGTCCCCAGCTAGTGCTTCACTAGAATCCCTGGGCTTGGAGAGAGATCTGTGAGGTCAAGGGGAATTTATGGTAAGGAAGAGAGACGCTACAGTTGTGAAAATAAGCAGATTTCTTCTTCTCTTGCAGACACAGTCTTTAAACTCAGAGAAGAGAGCAAGCTTCTTCGGAAGGCCCACCAGGAAGTTCACTCTCAGCTCCTTAATGCCCAGGTAATCAACAAGGGGGTGTTTGTGGCCCCATGGGACAATCTATAAAACGTAGAGCTAGTTAACAGCTGTATTCCAGTGCAGTGAGTTACCTAAACTGGTGCTGGCAGTATATATTCATTCTGTACAAGGAATATTCTCTAGCCTGGAGTCTGTCCCAGTCCAGTACCTGAAAATACAGGTATGCTACACAAGTCTCTGTGGTTCCAGTGAGTATGAACCAGCATATTCCCAACCCTGCAATGCCTCCCGTCCCAAATGCTTCCACCCTAAATGATGATGAATTGTCTCTGTTTATGCTTATAAAATTAAATGCAGAGAGAAACAGCATTGCAGAGGTGCCTTGCCCAGCTTGCTGAGGCTACAAATAGGCACTAAACAATTAGAAAGAGCTATGTAAGAAAAAAAGTTAGTGTTCAGTAATAAGTGTTGGAGAGATGCTTCTGGAGGCCAGGGCAGATGTGCAAGGGGTGTTGGCTTAAGACTGGAGAGATAGAAAAGCATTTATCTGCAGGGGACAAAAAAAAAAAACAACCCACAAAGCAAACCAAAAGTTTTGTTGGTATGGTGCTCATGCTGTGGAGATGATGTGAGCCTCCAGCACACTGGAAGTCCTGACCTCAGAATACTGCTCACCCAGCTGAAGCTGGGAGCTCCCAGATGACTTGGGAGAAGGGAGAAAGCAGGATATGTTGGGAGAAGTGGGAGGACTTAATGTCTCTACTGTGTCTGTCAGGCTCTTTTACTGAGCCAAGACACAAGCAGCTTTGTAAATAGATTTTAAAAGTCACGTCACAGTCTGAATTAGTCTTTTCTGCTGTTAATTAACAGCCTTCTGTCAAGCACTCCCTTGGATTATAGGATAAGCCCAGAAGCAATTAGCTAGTTGTGGTTAGATGCTGTTGACAACTGACCAGCATCCAGTTCAGGGGACTAAACTTGAACTGGAGGTGTAGTGGGTAGTGGTTTTTCACTTCTACAAGATTTCTCTTCAGTTCTGGCCTGATCTGCCCTGTAAAACAGCAGGGACTAAGTGGCTCTAGGGCTTTGCAAACTTCACAGATAACTGGACACTCCTAGCAGGAAACCCAGGTTACTGACATTACAGGCAGCTGTCATTTGACAGCATTTTGGCTCATGTCAGGTGTGGTTTGTGGGGTCTCAGGTGGGCTGCCAGTGTATTTGACTTGTCTCCTTCATTTGTGACTTGCCATATTTTTTACCCTGCTCCCTTGTGTGGCTAAGGCAGACTCGTAGGATTGTCTGCAGGGGTACTGCCTGGAAACTGAACAAAGACTTAGAGCTTCTGGAGGGGTCAGACCAGCAAGCCCACAGCAGGACTTGAAACAGCATGTGATTACAAGCTTCTCCAGTGCTCCTGGCAAGCCTGAGTTCACACCTCCTGCTATCAAAACGCATCTCAGCCTTAAGTTTTAGGCCTCTTGACCAAACTTTCCAAGTAGCTGCCAGTGTCACTGCTCTGTAGCTTGTTCTCCAGCAACACTGAAACCCAGTCAGCTCCCACCATACAGGCCTCTGCCACTGACAACTTGGGTCAATATCAGTTGTTCAAAGGTCCTTTCTTCATCATGATATATTTCTATTTTTGTCTTGCTGGGCCAGTGCAAGAGGTGGCTGAGACTGGAAGACTTGGTGGCAGCAGCTCTTGTGCTGCCAGGTTTAACTTTTGGCCCCCTCAGTGTTATGACCAATGGGGGTAAAATAGTTTGCAAGAAACAGCTCACTGTCATTTCTTGCCAAAGTTAAGATGAGCAAGACTAAAAGGATTTGCCCTGGGTGTTGGAGACACGACTCAGCTCCTTGTCTGCATGTACTAGACAGTCATGTAACAAAGTCGTGCTCCAGCCATCTGTCTGCCTGCTATTTCTGGCTCTTACAGAAGTGGCAGTGGTTGGGCCTAAGGATTTCAGAAAATACTTTGGATCTTTTTAACAGTGAGACTCCTGTTAATTCCTTAAGTTTCCTGTGCAGTTGTTTCATCAGTCCTTCCTAGTGTCTAATCAGTGCCTCGGAACAGAAAGGTGAACTTGTCTTGTACTTTGAGACCACAAATGTATATATGAGACTGTATGTAGATGAATTGAGAAGTTTCTCTTGATGAATGTCTAGGTTAATTTACAATTAGCTGTATTTAAGTACTGTAAAAGCAATTTCTCAGCACTGCAGTTCTTTGTCACGGGGTTGGTTTGCACCGAGTATCCCCTCGTAGATCTTGCTTCCTTCTGGTGACAGTTCAGAGGAGCAATTTGCATTCTAGACAAGGTGTTCACCTTTGGCAAATGAAGATGTTTCCCGAGGCCAGCCTGCAGGAGCTGTCCTATCAGTTGGTCTGCCAGGTAAAACGAGGCACGGAGGCAGCACATGGTGTGTGCCCAGCTTGCCAGCAGCGTGTGGGAGGCTGTGCGTTCAGGCTGGTCTAAAGCTGCCTTCCTGCTGGGCTGACCACCTTGACAGGCTTTTGGTGGGTACAGGTTGCTTCCATCTGGTTTGTTCTGACTGGAAGCAGTCTCCTGCTAGCCAGGGCTATATCCCATGAACTGTTCTTGGCTTCCTTTTCTTTTCCTCATTCCTCTTATGTTAGCTTTGAGTGGTTTTTGCCGGGGTTTGTTTGTTTTCTTTAACGTTAATTTTAAGGTCAAATTTCAGGGGGAAGAACTGAAATCAACAGAGCCTTCTCAGGAATTAATTTCCTGCTAAACTTTCCTTGCTGCTTGGAAGCTTTCCTACTCTGCCCAGTCTCTAATTTGGTCCATTTCCAGGTATCCTAGCAAGCATATGAAAAGCTCTCCCCCTTCATTTTCCTATAAATAACTGGGGTAGGAGTGGGGAGCTTTTCCTGAGTAGCTCTTTCAAGCCCTACTTTTCAGGTTTGGAGATGGAAGAAATAAGCTGCAGTAGAGACACAAGTGTTGCATTTGCTTACCAGTCCAGGAGAATTAATTTTTATTTGTCTTGAGAAGTAAATTGAATTGTCAGGTAGGATTATGCCAATTATGGTCAGCCCTGCTGAGATGAGAACATCCATGGAGAAATGTCTCCACGGGAAGAAAAAGCTGACCTGAAGGTATGTGTGTGTGAGGCATAGGAGGAGCCACACCTAATAAGCCCCAGAATTCAATTCTTGTGCAAAAGCAGAGTTATGACAATGGCTCACGGGCTAAATAGTGTTGGGCAAAGAATTGCTGTCATGGGTCAGCACTCCCATGCTTTCACCCTGCAATAAAATAAGATGCAAGACTGGCAGAGGGGAAATACAGAGTATCCATGAAATCTGGAGGCAAAGCTGAAGACTACCTTGGGATTGTCATTAGCCTTTCATATAGATATAAAATATATACCTTTAGTAGTGTATCTACAACTGGATACAAAATTGTTGCTGCTCTCAACAAAGAGTTGTTTAATCCTGTGTGAGGTTTCTCTGTACCCTTCTCATCTTCTCAGGCGCAGATGGAAGAGTTCAGGCAGCTGAAGGAAGCTCTACAGAAGATGCCAAGTTTCAAAGGAGGAGGAGCTGGGAAGGGGCAGCAGCAGTTTCAGGTGCTGAAGGAGCAGCCCATGGTGCCGGCCAACAGCCAGTTGCAGCTCATGAGGCAGAAGGTGTGGTACTCCCAGGAAAGCCCAGGGAGGGGAGAGCCCCAGAATTCTGGTGGTTTTCAGCATGGGGCTTCGAACTGGAGGGAACTGAGCTTGTTCATCTAGAGTTTGCTCTGTCCTTTCTTCCCTGCAGCCTTTTCCAGTCAATCAGGAGAATCACCCTGTTGGGAACTCATTGGCATCACAAGTGTCTGGGGTTCAGAAGCAGGCAGATGGTCCTCTGCTGCAGGGCCAGAACTCCTACAGTAACGATGGCCGGAGGCCACAGGCTGATGTGCTCTTTACCCATCCAGTCCCCCTGCAAGACACCAATTCACTGCCAGATGCTGTGCCAGCCTGGCCAGCAAGACACGGGGATGGCCACGTGATCCGATTCACCCGGACCATGAACAGCCTACCAAATGGGAACCCAGTAAGTTCTGCCCACTTGCTGCTTGTTTTGTGTAGCCCTTGCATCTGAAGCTCGTAACTCTGGTATTTGTAATGATGTGCATTCCACTGCCTGATGTGGGAACGGGCCTGGCCTCAGGTTTCAGACTCCTTTTGTGGTTTAGTGGCTGGGCTCAGATGAATGGGCTTAGGGTTCTTGTTCTGGATCCTGATGGATCTGCAAAGAGTATTTTGTAAAAGCAGCTCCTCTGCCTCCTGGGGTGATTGAGAGTGAGCTTATGGAAAGCAGATATCTAAAAAGAAAAACAAACAAACAAAAACCCCCATAATTTCAGTGTGGTTGGGCTTTAACTACAGTAACTATTTTAAAGGCAACGTGTAGGGGTTTGGGTTTTTTAGAGGTGGTTCTGTTCCACTTTTCATGAAGTTTCACCTACAAGAGACAGTCTTGGGTCACAAAGCATACAAGTTACTTCCTCTTGGCTGTGTGGAAGGAGGACATGTCTTAATGCAGACTGGCTGGACAGAGCTGTAGATTTGTTCTGGAGAGCTTCTGAATCTATTATGCTTTGATAAGGGATTTTTCTGGCCCATAAGCCTGCCCAAATGCAAGGGAGGTCTGCAGGCATCTGATAAGATCAGGAGCTTGTGTCTTCTATGCGTCTTCTCTGCAGGATGTAAAGATGGTGATGCGCATTCAGGTGAAAAGCAATGAGGAAAGCCAGGCTCCTGGATTGTCACTCTCTGATCTGAAACAACCCTCTGCAGCAGGAAAACCTCAGCTGCCAGACAGCCATCACTCTACAGAGAACAAACAGGTGCAGGTGCAAAGGTTGGTGAAACAAATCCCTTCTGCTCTTCATGTTCAGGCTGAAACTCACCCTGCTGGTCTCTCTCTTTGTGTTTGTTGTGGTTTCTACTTGGAAGATGGCTGAAGGAAGTGTTAATTATTGATTCCACTGTCACCTAACTCTTGTAAATGAATGTTGTTGGGAGTCTAGTCAGGGACCGGGATCCTGTTGTACTAGATGCTTTGCAGGCACAAGAGGAACTGTCTACTGTCTCCGCAGCACTCGCAGAAGGCCAGGCTGTTTTGGAAAAAGGAAAAAACTTCTGAGGCTGCAATTCATCGAAGTCTGGCCATAACTCAACAACCACCTCTGAAAATAGTGCTTCTTCATTTAACTTATTTATCCCCTGTGTGTGTCCAGGCCATATCTGCTCAGTGTACTGGAGCAAACCAGATCTAATTTCTGTTTTATCTGTAGAGGAGGCTTCTGGATCTCATTCTAAATTCAGCCTGATCCTACCCATTCTTCTCTACCATTTTTGTTTGTTCACTTAACCTGTAACCTCCCCGGGTCAGAAATTGTGCTTTGTGTATTTCTTTAAAGGACAACATCCTCCCTGTAGTGCTTTGATAGAGAATATCTGCATGGACACACAGAGTAAGAAAACAGGATATTCTGCCTTTTTACAGGGAGGGACCCGTGTGGGTGTAACTGAAGGTGAGGGTTGGAAATGTGATGGCAGAACGGCCTTTCCTCCGCTATGTAGAGCCTAGAGAGGATACCATCACTGCTCTGAAACAGGAAATGTAAATAGTGGATTTGTTTTGCAGATGATTTCTGCAAGGACAGGGATCATGGTATGTTTAGCGTGCTCTTCTTTTCCTGGATCCATTGTCAAGAAATTACTGAGCAGCTGGAGGCTGCTGTTTACCCTGCATGAGCTGGGTGATAAGGAGATAAACACAAACCAGCTTTGGCCAGGAGGTGTCAATGCCAAGAACAATATCAAACCATAGCAGAGGACAAAAGAGGCCACGCATCCAATGCCAAGAACCATTGCATTGGGTGGCTGAGACCAGCAGTTTCCAGATGAGCTCTGGATGGCCAATTTGCATTTTGATGGGTTTATAAAAGGGAAATGTGAGCTGAAGGCTGGGTTATGATTTTTCTTACTGACATTATTGTGTGGTGGTAGTGTTCTGGCTTTAAAAAGCTTCTAAAGCTAAGGCCACTTGTCCTTTCTCAGCAGTTGAAGACTTGCATATCTTAAGCAGACTTCTAAATCTCAGCTGGTTCAGGTAGGAGGACAGGCCAAGCAGCAGTCCTGCTTGGAAGTGCTCCTAAGTTACTCAGGTTAAAAGTTTTTGTTTCAATCACTTCAGAGAGTCCCTATTATTGGGATTTCATTCTTTCCTTTACCCTTCTTTGTTTCTGAAGGTGTTCCTGAGTGAAGATATTTGGGAAGAAAACATTTCTTGTAAGACAGCTCTGCCTCCTGGGCTTTTCAGGGGTTCATTCAAACCAATAAGATGATGTTCCATTTCCTCTCTGCCCTCCATTTCCACACAGTGGAACGGTGCTAATGCTGCTAAGGACTCTGCTGAGCCTCTGGCTGGGTACCCACGTGAGCTGTGCTACTGCTGCAGGCAGGGAAGCATTCATAAAGAATGTGCTGCATTTGGCATATACCCTGATATCAAATACTTGACCCTCTGGGGCAGATCTGTTAAGAAGGACGCAAACATAGATGGTTTTGTAGTCATTGGGAAAAGTGTATTTAAGGCAGAACTGTTACAGAGGCAGGAATTCCTGACCAGGGCTGCCTGAAAGGGGTTGCCTGAGCTCTTGCAGATAGAGATGCGTATGAATAATTGATTTCTCAGGTCAGTAGATGGATGAAAACACTTCAGGGGGGGAGGGGGGCGCGGGGGGTAGAGTAGGAAGAGCAGCAAATCGTATTGGAACGTGTCTTCTCTCACAGAATGAAGAAACAAAACTCTTTCCCCCTGTTCACCTAAAAACCAAAAAAACCCATCAAAACAACAGGAATGTTTCCTTTCAGCTCCTTCTCTTTTCACTGTTTGGGTTTGTACAGGGGACAGACACCC
Organism: Actenoides lindsayi; assembly: GCA_025331215.1. Classification (NCBI taxonomy): domain Eukaryota; kingdom Metazoa; phylum Chordata; class Aves; order Coraciiformes; family Alcedinidae; genus Actenoides; species Actenoides lindsayi. Next base: position 20,917 of record WTSP01004998.1, read on the forward strand.
GCTATGGAAGAGGTTTATAAACAGATGCTGGTTGAAGTATCCACTCCAGTTGCAAAGCTTGGTAAAGAGCTTGTAGTTTAAAAAAAAATAAACAATTGAATCAGGCAACAAGCTGTTAATTTTGTATATCAGCTTTTGTGTTTATTTTGAGAGGATTTTTCTCCTTATAGGTGAAAATTTTAGTTTTGCTTTAATTTAAAATGAAGATGCTATTAAGTTGGAACAAAAAATAAGTACAAACATCTGCATGTGTTGGAGCTGTTTTGGTTTCATTTCTCTGCTTGCCATTCTGAAATATTTCTCGACATACTGAGGTGGGGTGGGGTCTGTTTTTCGTACCCTTGCTGCAGCTGGAAAGACATAGTTAACAAAGTGAACGCCCAGATGGATGAAGAACAAGGGCACGGTTACTCAAAGAGCCTTCATTTGGATCCCAAGCCTGGGCAAGAGGTGCAGAAAGGCAACACCCAGCCACCCAGTCAGAGGAGGGGGGAAGAGCATCAGACAGCTGAACAGGAAGGCAAGAAGGAAAGGACAGATGACGAGGAACTCGAAATGGGTACGATTTCCCTAACGCTGCACAGTACTAACTGATCAAGGTGGGGGAGAGAAAAGCTTTCTGATGGTGTTAAAGGAGAACCTTCATATTCTCAAAAAATTCTTGTGATTTTATTGATGTTGGTCGATAAAAGCCTGGATGGCTTTCCATTTTTTTTTTTGTTCCCTTTTGTCCAGCATCCTCACACATTTCCAAGGTAGTGGACTTCAAGTCCTTGTGTAATTGAAGTCAATTCTTCTTTCTTTCCTATGGGATTGATGAGGAAAACATCCCTGTTTTTTACAAGCCTTGGCAGTGCTGGGTTAATGGTTGGACTCAATGATCTTGGAGGTCTTTTCCAACCTAAACAATTCTACGATTCTGTTCTATGATTCAGTCTTCCATATGAATTGATTTAATTCTTTTAGAAGTGCATTTTTCTAACTTGGGGCAGAAAATTTTCCAATTCTCCTTAAGGGGCTAAAAGCAAATAAACTCAAGGGCAGCCTGTTGTATTTGTCAGTCAGCCAGCAGAGCACCTACAGCTATTTTACTAAGTAGCTTATGTAGCTGTTATTTCATGTTTTGCTGACCTGATTTTCAACAAGTCCCCTTAGAGGAACTGAACTAATTGGTTCACATCAAAGTGAATTCTACCCTGAAAAGAAAAGGCCTCACGGCAGGTATAAGGGAGTGTGAGGACCAATAGCCCTTGACCTCTGTGTCCTAATTGGAGTTAACAACCAAAGTAATGACTTGACTGCCCTGCCCATGCTGCTCTCCAGTTGGGAACACTGGTGTCTCACAGGCTCCTTTAATGTTCTGAGAGCAGCACTCAGGCCATGGTGATGGCAGACGGAGCGCTGACATGCCAGAGCCGTATCCAGTTTGGTGTGAGGATTAGGCCATTGCTTAGTTGAAAGCTATTTTTTTTTTTTCAAGCCTGTGTTTTTCTCTCATTAGTACTCTCCTCCTGCCTTGTGTTCTCGTCAGCAGCTGTGTGCCCATGAAGGTGGCACTGACACGCTGACCTGCTTGGGTCTAGTTTGCTCCCAGTGCTGGTCTGACTGGCTGGATTGCTGCTATAGATGCTGCCCAGACTTAGCAGTGGCATGAAGGAAAGATGCACTTTAATAGAGATTAGGGGCTGGATCCAGAGCTGGTTCTCGTCCTTGTATCACGTGTGTGCCTTGCAGTAAGTTATGGACACACCTCAACCCGTGCGTATGCCCCAGCCCTGGGGACAAGGAAGGGGTTTTGGCAGCTGTAGGAGCACAGTGCTGCTTCACCCTGAACTCTTGGAAGTGGCACTGAAGAATCATTCCTCTGAAAAATACACATCTGCTGCAGGCAGATCGAGACAAACTCCCCCTTGGCATGGAGTTAATACAGCTGCTCCCCAGCAGTGGGAATCTGAACTGGGGAGAGGACACTGGTAACTGTCTCCCTTTTCCCTGCAGATGCAGGAGTGATTGAGAGAGAGGAGAACCTGCATTCTCAGAAAGAGACTGTTGTCCAGGAGCCCATGGTAAGTGATGCTGTCGTCTGGAGGCAACCCTAGCTCCAAGTAAGAGTCCAGCTGTCCCATTTAAGGTGGAGCTTTCCCAGAAGTTTCTGTAATATGCAACTCCAAACTCCTTGGTTCTGGGAGGATTCAGAGGGATAATGAAAAGTGGGGTTTTGGGGTTTAGGGTTGCTAACATGCTTGGAGAGGTGTGACTGTAGTGCTACAAGCCAGCACTTCCTGCTTGCTGGTGGAGGCAGCAAGCCTTCTGTCCCCCAAGGGAATATCCTGCCTGGTATTCACAAGAGGCTTTTCTTGTCTAGATGCCAGATGATGCTGCAGATCCTGCCCAGGATCCCAATAACCAGGGTGAGGATGAGTTTGAGGAAGCTGAGCTGGAGAGACCCGACTTTGAAGAGAAGGTGGGAGATGTGGAGAAGTTTAACGAGCCCAGCATGAAAGAAGAGTCTAAGGAGAAGCCACTGAAGGTGACTGACACAAGGGGCCAGGGAGAGATCCCCAGCTATGAATGGGGGGAGGCAGAGAACATAAGGACTCAAAAGGAAAACGTTTTCCTGGACAGATCCCTAATCCCAAGGATATGGCAGGCAGGAGAAGCCTCTTTCTGAGTGAGAATTGGAGGCTTGGTCAGTACCAGAACTTGTCCTGGCCCCGTTCTCTCTGCTTGTTGGAGACAGCCATAGCATTTGCAGCACATACATGGCTGGGCGGACACTGACTAAGAGATGGCTCACTCCACAGCTACGACTGCAGAGATCTGAACCTGTTTGAGAGCTTGAGAGACCAAAACCAGAGACGGTGCTCAGGCTCTGGTCAGTGCAGCCATTGCTGTTCCTGGCACGGATGTGCAGCAGGCTCTTGGCAGCAGTGACAACACGTGGGAGCTCTGCTGCCTTGTCTGCCTTCTTGCAGATGGAATCCATTTATTTTTGCAAAGTGCTTCTTGCTGTCTGAAGCCAGACTCTGCATCAGGGAAATGTTAGCTTGTTTTGACAAGCAGTTGAGTGTTGCTTGTTTTAAGGAGGAGTGTTTTATCTGTCAGGCTCTGAAATCACGATTAATAGCAAGGTTTAAAAAAAAAAGGAAGAAATCCAGGCCAATGAAATCAAATAAGAAGGAAGATGCTGGCACCAACAGAGCAACACCTCCTTAAGATTAGTGAAGACGGGGAAAGAATTAGTGATGTAAATACCTGACTTTCTGATAGGGCTGTGTTGAGGCTTTACCCTAAATAACTTGTAGATTCCTTGAAGTTCTCGGGCTTGATGCAAGAGCAGCATGTGCAAGGGCCCTGGCCCTGGGACCTTCCTGCTGCAGGAGGGGCCTCTCTCTCCACAGTGGAAGGAGCTGGGCTGCTGCTGCCAGCAGCTGGGAAGAGAGACTGGATAGAGACAGTACAAATGGAGTTTGGGCTGCCTCACTGTCCCTCTGCTGCCCCCAGTTCCTGATCTGTCACCCAGTCTTCCAGACTGGGACTCTAATGCATCCCTGGCAGGGAATGGAAGCAGGTTAGGGCACTGTCAGCAGTGTCTGACGTCCTGTATTTTTCAGGATGCTGGCAGACCTGCCAAGCCCCGGGAAGACCCAATGGATGACTACCAAGAAGACCAGGAGCAAGAAATTGTACGACACCAAGGTTCTTCCTCTTTCCCTCTCTGGTGTGATTGTTACCTGGGTATGTTGGGAGCTGAGTGGCTCAGCTTTTAGGAAACCAGGTGTGAGCACTGACTACAGTTTTGTCTCTGCCTGCTCGGCGAGGTGGGTTTCCAGGACAAACCTGGAGCCTGCTTACCTCTACTCCCTTTTCTTTTTCAGGTGTTCAGAGTAGCCTTTATATTCTGTCTCCCCTCCTCATTCCTTTCTGCATCAATCTGCAGCATTTGAGCTGTGAGGTGCTTACCAAAATGCAGCTGGGGTGCATCACAAGCTGTGCTGGTGCAGCCAGGCAAGATGGATATGTGTTTCTCTGAGCATCACCTTGGGTTTATTCCTGTGGTGAGAAACTCACTGGGAGCCCTGTAGTCTGCTGCTGCACAGGTCCTGCTGGGACCTGAGCCTGTGGAAGAGCTGAGGAGAACTAAACTGTGCTTCAAGAAGGGTCTTTGGGTTATACCCAGCAACTAAAATATGGGTGGCAGAAGAATATGACATCCCACTCCTGAGGCACGTGTGGGAGGTGGTGCACTGGTTGGGCCACAGTTGCCAGGAAGCAACTGCACCTGTATTTGGCTGAAAACAGGTATTACTGCTCTGTCTCAGAGCCCCAGAACTTCTGGAGTCAGTGACAAGTTGGCATTCCTTTGGGAAAAATTGGAGGCCACCAAAGATGTCAGGAGCTATCCTTGCCCTACGTGTAGGACCTGGCTTGTACACTGGGTAGTTGGACCTAGAGGTGCCAGTGGAGGCTGTGCTGGCTGCTGCACATCATGGGTGAGATTTGATACAACCTGAAGCGTGGTGGGTGTAGGATGTCTTCCTCCACTTGTGCAGCAACAGGCTGAGATGCTAAAATTCCATCGTAATGCCAGAAAGTTAAATGTGCTTAAAATGAGCTGGCTGATCATGGCCACACCTTTGTGGCTTGCTAATGACACCTCAAGGTCCTTGGCAAAGATGGATCCTTTCCTGTTTTCCTGATTTTCTTTTTTTCCTAAGCTGGGCTGCTAAGGTAGAACAGCTGTACTCAGAAGCAGCATGGTGTGCTGCTAGTTAGGGTCCCCTCGTCCAGACCTTGATAACATCCTTTTGTTGTTTGTTTGTGGTTTTGGGTTTTTTTTTTTAACCCCCCTGTCTTCCTGGCTGTTTGTTCTGTACCCAGGAGGATCATGGAGGTGAGGTGGATGACAATGATGACCTGGAACTTGTCCAAGACCAGAAGGACCGTGCAGGCGTACAGAGAGCAGATGGCAAGAAGGATGACTACTACTGAAAGATTCTGAAGAAAAATGGAATACAGTAGGAATGAGGGGATGGGAACTCCTCCTGGGAACTGGCTTCTGTACTAAACACTGCCCAGAACAGACAAAGGCCGGAGGAGATAATGTCTTCACAGGCACTGAGCAGGATGCTTGCAGATGTGCGTTACATCTGTGTGTGGGGCCGTTGCTGCCTCTCTGGTCAATAGCATGGAAGTGCTCTCAGACTGTAGGAATGATTTTATCCTACTGCTTCTCTTAGAAGCACTTTTTGATTTATTGTGTTCTTCACTCTTGTTTTCCCTATCCCCTTCCAAGCTGGAGAGTTTTTCTTACCTTTTTTTTTAACCCTCTAGGCAGCAGAGGGGTGCTTGAACTGGTCCCTGGACTTACTCGACTGATTGCTAATACAAAGGAATCCATCTTCATAAAATATTTTGCTCAGTAGTGTTTCTTTAAACCATCCTTTGCTCCCATCAGAGTAAGGTAGAGAGGAAGTTAGCCTGCTTTTTGTTTGGAGTAACACAGGGGTGGTAGCTAACTGTGAGCACCTATGGAAACGACCGTGTGCCAGCCAGGGGGTGTGTGCATATGTGTATATAAAAGACTGGATCCCCTTCCTAGGCACCTTATCTCAGCTAAATTCCAGTCAAAGGCAGAGCACCCCAGCCACAGTCAATGTAGAGCTGTTGTCAGCACAGTTCAGCTGCAGCCCACCCCTTGAGAAGAGCCTGGAAAGGAGCAGTCAATCTGCAGAGCATTCTCTGTATGCTGCTTTGCTTTTTCTCCCAGCTTTCTCCCGTTCCAGGGAGTCTAGGAGAAGGTCTGTCAGCCACGTGCCATAGCTGCTCATGGGGGCCACTGAGGAGCTCCCTGCAAAATTATAGCGGGGTTTAAGAAACCCAGAATGACTGGAAAGGGTTAATGCTGCGTTGGTGCTTTATATTACCAACCTTGCTGTATGATGCAATACTTCTCAGCCTCCACTGTCTGCTATAAATAGCACATTCAGAATAGATCAGCTGGAGTTGCAGTTACCAGTTCAGATGCATCCTGATCAAAAATGCCTCCAGTTCCCAGCAGGGCTGGTCAGATGTCATTGTTTCACAGGTCAGTGCAGGATCAATGACCAACACGGGCTGTGGCACGAGCTTCAAACCTGCATGCCCAAGGTACCCCAGAGAGAGAGGTAGTACAGCTTTCTGTCTGCTGAATTTCATTCACTTCTCTTCCATGCTTCTCTTAGCCTGTGACTGTCAGAGTATGTAAGTTCAGACCTTACGGGAAGTGAATCAAGTGCTGGAAATAGAAGCCGGTGGGGGTGAGGCTGCGTGCTGATTCAGAGAGGCTGCAGGAGCTGGCTAAATTAGGAGGCATATTCTCTGCTTTTGCATGTCTAGGATGAGTAATCCTCAAAGTTATGACTTGGAGGGAACTGTAGCAACTCAGCCCTAAATGTAAAGCTCCCTGCTAGGAGAATGCTTTAGCAACCATATGTCACACGCTGCCCTTAGCAGAGCAAAGCATCTCTGCTCTAGGGATTGTCTGCCCTGGCTGTATCCAAGACTAAAATTAGCACAGCGTTGCAAAAATTGCTAGCTGTGGGTGGTTGGTGCTTCCTTGTCTGGCCTATAGCTAGTTGTCCCCATTTTAATACTGGTTCACCGTTTGCTCTTAACAGGAGATGATAAGCCCAGTGGAGGAGAACCAGAAAAGCAGAAAACCTGTGGTGCTGGGTCTGAAGGCCTAGAGAGCAGGAAGGGATGTTACTAATTTTAATATGCTGCCTGGGGCTTCACTGCTTAAAGCAGCTAGTAGAGTTTGCCCGAGTGGCAGACTGTTGAAACAATGAGCATGAGAAGTCCAGGCTGAGTTTTGTTGCAGACAGAAGAAGGTCTTAGGAAACAGCTGGATTACTAAGAGGGTAAACAATGAGACACAGTATTCACATGAAGCCAGTGCTGGCAGACTGACCAAGCCAGAGCATGTGGTTTTGCTTGTTTTTTCCATAAATAATTGTCTCTTGCTTAGAGGCACAGCAGGAGGCCAGAGGAACACAGGGCAGGGTAAGGTGTAGTTAACCTGTAGTGTTGGTACAGTTATGGGGGGGTTTGTGATGGGTTGCTCTTTATTTTCCTTTGGGCTCCAGCAAAATGACGTAGATTAGATTTCTGTAAACAAATATATTTTCAGGGTTCACGTGATGTCAAAGTATGAAGTGGTTTGGCCACGTCTTTAGACAGATGGTGAGAATTAATAGTACATTTTGTGCCCTTGTAAACAAAGGCCTGGCTGAGGAAAAACTATTGATTAGTTATATGAAACCTCTGTTTAATGAAGCCTCTTTCTCTGTAAGCCACTGCTTACTTGGAAACCTCTTTAGGATTATTAGGCTCATTCACTTACACTGTAATTTTTTTGGGTTAAAATGTGACAACCTAATAGGAGTTTAACGAGATGTTTTCTCTAAGACAGCTGGAGCAGAAAATGCCCTAAACCCTTGTGTACCGTAGGTGTGAACTGTCTGCATATCCCCAAACCAAGTCTTCTCCTTTCCTGTACCAAATGCCAGACCCTTCTGTTGGATCTCTCAGCAGAGGAACTCAAAGGGCGTTGCAAATCATAAGCAACGTCAGAGGCTGGTGCCAGCTCTCTTCCCTGATCACTGAAACAGTGACAGCTCCGGAGTGCAATCTGCTCTCAATGGTAGCTGGGAGAAGCGCACAAAGTTTAAGGAGGCAAAACTTGCTGGGTTTGGCTCCAACCACGGCACGTTTCTCAGGAAGGGCTGTCAGATCTCCAGTGTTGCCTCCTAGCTGGAACTTATGCAGGTAAGTTTGCCTTGGCCACCAAGAAGTGCCTTCAGCCGCACAGCACCTCCTGTTCTGTGATAAGAGTGTTTTCTGAGGAGAGCAGCCATCACTACACCTCCACCTTCCTTTTCTATGCTGATCCTATATTTTCATTGACTGCTAATGACACCCCTTGGTCTCAAAAGAGATTCCTAGCGGCTCTCTATAGGCCAGCAGGCGCCCTCCTCTCCCCCAGCATTAACTTTGATTAAAACCTACATGTGCAGTTAACTTATGAGGTAATACTTGGTAGTGTTAAATTATGTTTGAAGTCTGTGGGTTTTTAAGGAAATCTTTAGAAAGGCAAATCTTTCAGACAGGAAAAGGTGACCTGGCATGATTTGGTCATGGCGATGTTCAATGCATCAGAACAAAACTATTGAAACAAGTTCCACGTTGCTGCAAATTATACTTGGTGTATGTTCCAGTAACACCTTCAGTGAAGTTCAAGGTGTAGGTTTTGGGTTTGTGGTTTTTTTAGGTTATGAAATAAAAATAGGCTTCAGAATCTTATTTTTGTTATTTTAAACTTATGTAAGACAATAAACGCTTTTAAAGAAAACCTCCACAGTCATCTGTAGATCTTGTATTTCCAAAGTCAGGAACACAGTGAAGGAAAACTAAACCAGGAGGTTTAGGAATGCTTCTGGGAGTTTTAACTACCTCACGTGATAATTGTTCTGATTTACATGTTAAATATAGACAAATGCTTATGTTCTGCTGTAAAAACCGGACCAGGACACTATGTAAAACCTGATCAAAACACACACACACCCCCACCATTTTTAGTGTGGAATGAAATCTGCAGCTCAGAAAGCAGCTTTTACCCATTTAACCATTCAAAGAGTCTTTGAACGTTGCTTAGGTTGAGTATGTATTTTAAGTGTTTCATTAGAGGTCTAAACGTGGAAGCAAAAGATAAGTCTATAGTGTAAGTCTTTCTAAGGTCGTTCAGAAGGCGCTGTGGTGTGATGTCCTGCTGTCTCCTTCAGCCGCCTTCTGGGCTGCAAAACACAGAGCTGGTTGCAGAAACAATGGATGGATTTGGGGTTGGTGCTGCTGCAGAGAGGGGGGACATGGCAGGTGTAACATCTTTTTCCTTTGGTCTCCCAGGGTAGGTGTGCACTGAAGTCCCACAGCTTTATCACTGCTACTCCCTGACCTGGGGGACTGATGTCTTTCTCTCTGTATTAAATCTTTGATGAGTTTCTCTGAATTTCTGGTCCCCATGAGTTAAAGTAGCCTAGGTATGCAAAAAAAACCCCAACAAACAACTCAACAAAAACAAACGTTAAAAAGAATGCCTGTAACCCTCCTTTTCTTTGAACGAGGTCTGCTTCAGGTGAAGGGTGGTTCCGTAACCCTCTGCCCGGGATCACCTCTCTGCTGGTTTAAAGACTCCGGAGGCAGAGGGACCAACTCTCTGCCGGTTCAGAGGGACGCTCCCGACCCCTGACACCCGGCAACTGCGAGCAGCGTCTGAATCCCTGAACCCTGGGGCTGCAGCTCCCGCGGGAGCCTGCGCGGGGCACCCCGGAGCGATGTCCGGACGGGCACGAAAACCGCGGGGCTGGGGCGGAGGGGGCCGAGCCGACCCCCGGCCGCCTCTTACCGGGGGCGCGGCGTTCGGGGCAGCCGGGAAAGGCCGTCCGGGGACCGCGGCCCCCTCCCCGCATGCCGGTCCGGGCGGGCCGGGGCTCCGCTGGCCGCCGGTCCGGAGCGGGCGCGCGTCCCGCGGGCGCTGCCCAGCGCGGCGGGTGCCGCGCAGCCCAGCGAGAGTTAACGGCGGAGCCGCCTCTTCATTGGCGGCCGGCGGAGCGGCTGCGGAGCCCGCGTTTATAACCGGCGCACGGGGCCGCCGCAGCCGCTCCGCCGGCACCGCCGCTCGGCTCCATGCCGGGGCCGCCGGCATGCCCAGCCTGCTGCCGCCCTTCCTCGCCCTGCTCTGCTTCGGGGCGCCGGCGCCCGCCCTGAGGGAGCCGCCCGCCGGTACCGAGGGGCCGGCGGCGCCCGTCTCTCCGCGGCGGGCCGAGGAGGCGGCGGAGGAGCCGCCGTGGTGCCCCTACAAGGTGTGGGGCGAAGGGGGCGCGGCGGGAGGGCGGCTCTGCTTCCGCCCGCCGGCCCGCGGCTTCCAGTGCTCGGCGCGGTCCTGCCGCGCCCACCGCTCTGCCGGCGGCGCGTTGGTGGCCAACGTGCTGCGCAACGGCAGCGTCCTGCTGCAGTGGGCTCCGCCGCGCCCGGCCGCCGGCCTCCGCGGCTTCGCGCTCAACTGCTCCTGGGACGGCACCTACACGCGCTTCCCCTGCGACAGCGTGGAGCTGGGCGCCGCCTGTCGCGACTACCTCCTGCCCGAGGCGCACGGCAGCGTGCGCTACCGCCTCTGCCTGCAGCCCCGCTACGCGCCGCCGCGCCCGGCGCCGCCCGCCCAGTGCGTGGAGTTCCGCGTGGAGCCGGCCGCCATGCGGGACATCGTCGTCGCCATGACGGCCGTGGGGGGCTCCATCTGCGTCATGCTCGTCTTCATCTGCCTCCTGGTGGCCTACATCACCGAGAACCTCATGAGCCCGGCTCTCGCCGGGGCGCCGGGGCCCGCCGCCGCGCGACGCGCCTGAAACCGGGAGCTCCGCGCGGGCGGGAGCCCGTCCCCGCTCCCCGCTTCTCTCGGCGGCCGGCTTCTCGCAGCGAGCCCGGCTCCCGCCCTTCCACAGCGCTTTCAGGGCAGGAGGAGAGGTTTTCCAAGGCGCGCTTGCGGCGGCTTTGCCCGGGGGCCTCGTGCGAAGGGTTGGGTTTCCTGGGTTCGCTTTTCCCAAACTCGCGGGATTCGGGTTCCCCTCGGTCCGTGGAGCCCTTCTTCTAGGGAGGCTTTCCAGCCCGAGCTGTACGTGGTAACCGAACTCAGCGGGATCTCGGTGGATTAAATGAAACGACGGCAAAGGTCCACAAGCGCCAGAAAAAACGGTTTTGTTTAAAAGGAGCGGCAGATCTTCCGGAAGGCCTGTTTGGGAAGAACTCGAACTCTCGGGAACACCCCTGTTGAAGCCTCTGCCCCGATCCCTGCGCTCTTAGACCTGTGCTTCAGTTCTATCCTGAGGGGCAATGTCCCTTAAAGTCTTGGGGGGACAGACCAGTGGAACCACAACCCCCACAGCCAAGCGGGCGTTTGATACAGAGCCCCTCTAAACCTCGGGACGCAGGTGGGGTTCGTATCACGCCTTACCCTCTTCGCAAGCGCTGGGACCGGCCGCTGCCCAAAGCCGCAGGGGTTTCCTGGTCAGCTCGAGTGTCCGCTGACATCCTACGCCAACTAAACCCGCTCTGCTCCCTTAGGACTGTCCCGCCGGCAGCGTCTACGAAGAGCGATGCTAAAGGGGCAAGGGTAGTACGAAAATCCCCTTTTGTTGTGCAAGTACGAACCTATCCTGAATTGTAAGAACAGTGTAAACGAGCACCGTCGCCGCTCTCCCAGATCCCGCCTCTTGGGAAGGCCGTGTGCGGCCGCGCTGAGGTAACGGCGTCCTCGGCACGGAACTCGCTAATACCGTAGCCGCGCGTTTCCAGCGTGGGAACGCTCCTGGTGAGCCGCTCGCTCGCTGCTGTAGTCAGTAGGGTTTTAGCCATATTCCACTATTAATTCTATCGTGCCTTAGTGCTGAGAAATTGTCCTAGTTATATCGGTGTAGCTGTTCCGTAGTCTTCGCAGGCAACTGCACCTCCCCTCGGGTTTTGCCTCTGGAAGTAGCGGTTGTTGGCTTGTTCATTGGGTTGTTGGTTTGGTTGGGGGGGGGGTTGTTGGTTTGGTTTTTTTTTTTTAGTTGGTTGGTTTGGGGTTTTTTTTAACACAAATTTAGGCTGGTCATTACTTGAACTTCAATATATACACAAAATGGAGTCAGTGTTACCACCGGAGAGGTATTTATTTAGCAAGCTAGTTTTTAGTTAACAGTGTTTGTGCGTAGTTGCTGTAACAGAAAATTACTCCGTCTCAACTTCAACTGGGCACCTAAAGCAAAAGTATGGGAACGGCTCTGCTGTAAAGGGGTACTGCTGTTAAAACACAAGTTTCACATGGTGTCTGCTCGTGTAAATGGTTATCACTGGTGAACGACCCATATGCCTCTCTTTGTGAAAGTAGTTTGTGAAGTATAAACGTTCTAGTAGAGGGTAAACATAGAAAGTATAAGGAGTCCTTAATCAAATGCAGTGTTTGTACTCATCGTAATCCCTTCAATAATCTGAGAGTGGTGAGAAATGGAAGGCTGATATTTCATCAGGCGGAAATATCTTTTGTTTGTTCGTTGTTCTCGCTTTGTTGTCTTTCTCGCATGCAGCTGACTCTTAAGTTGAACAATGTTTTCTTTTTATTAACTTGCCTCTGCACTTGATTTAAGCAGCCTGACAATATCTAGCATCACAGCAATAGGAAGATGACGTCATGCCTTGATATTGAAGGATGATGTCATAATTTTTCCTTTTTTTTTTTTTTTATTTTTTAAAATCTCTGTTGATTGCTCCAAGAAAAGGCAATCGGTTTTTAAGAACATTAAGATGAATTGTATCTCATGGTTTGAAAGTTCAGTAAATTTAAACACAGAGTAAATTTGGGTCAAAGGTCTTCTGTAGGTTTCGGGTCAGCCTTTGGCGTGGCCAGTTCCACAGAGGACCCTTGGAGTGGTGCTGATTTTGTGTGTCTCTGTCAGCTTCTGTCGGCCAGTGTTACTGTTCCGTTCTTCATCTTGCTGTGAATTGCCAGGTGTGAAAATCAAATGTGTAAATAATGAGCCTGTACCACCTTAGCGTTGACCTTAATAAATTAAGAGAATAATGAAAAGAAATGAAAATATCACAAATATTTAATGGTTCCAGATCTTTTTTGACTCCAAGCGAGCAAATCTGCCCAAAGACTGGTCATAATGGTATCTCACTGCCTGCTGTAAAACGATGGCAACATTAATGGGAAAATGAGAAGAGATTTATTCTCTGAATACTTGCTTTTTGTTTACTAGAGGTTCAGACTATAGGATCACAGCACAATTCAGGTTAGAAGGGACCTCTGGAGGTCGTCTCGTTCAGCCTCCCGTTCAAGGCAGGGTCAGCCATGAGATCCCTCCAGGTTACTCGGGGCTGCATCCTGGAAAGCCTCCGGGAACAGAGGCTGCACAACCTCTCTGGGCAAGCTGTTCTGCTGCCTGAGCTTGGTCATGGCACTCTCCAGAAGCGTAAAAAACCCACAGGGCTTGGGCTAGAGAGATCATCTGGTCCAGCCTAAAATATTCTTATCCAGCAGGAGGTCACAGCACATGTGATCTACGTGTCCTACATCAGGGGACAAGAGGCACGCTGCTCAGAGGGAGCGCTTCAGTCTTTCAGGTGCAGGAAGCCAGATGTGGGATTTTGTGTGAAACTCACTGAGGCAAGCTCATGACTTACGGCAGACGGGTGTCTTTGGCTTTGAACGGAAACGCTCCCGATTTGACCTTAGCTCCTAAACCCATCTTTGTTCACCAATGCAAGCTACTTCGTTTTGTGTGCAGCTCGCAGGGCTCAGCGTGGTGCCGCTGATGTAAGTCTGAGGAGCCTGAGCACCGGCTTTCATTTGCAGTTTTGTGTGTGCCTGTCTTCAGCCACACACCTCTGTGGGTATGGGTAGGACGCGGTTACCTGCTAGACCAGCACCCAGTAGGTACCGTAGAGACCTGATTTGTAGTCACCTCACATCTTCATGCACCTGTCTCTGTGGACTGCATCGCAACAGCGTGCTGGGCAGAGGATGGACAAGAGTGAAATACGTAGAGCAAGAATTTAAATCCTGATGGAGGAAATTCTGTAATTCTCTAAAGGATTATTGTGATTTTTTTTTCCTTTCCATGCATGGTACGTGGGAAAAAATATCTTAGAGTTTCTCCTTAATTTTCAGCGGATTAAGTTTTATTTGGATGCATCTTTATGTCCGGAACAGAAAATCAGAGTATTCCCGATTTCATTGTATGTGACATTAAGCAAAACACCTGCTGACCCATTGCTAACTGTGGGGTTTTTTCCTCCATCACAAGCATAGACGTTTCCTCTGTCACAAGTATAGGCATCTCTTTTTGGCAATAATGGCCAAAATGACATGGAATAGACTTGATATTCATTTGACTCCCACAAGCCTTCGTGGGAGCGCACAGTTAAAAAAACCCCTTTACCCAGTATTTGCAGCAATTCCCCAAACAGGCAGGGTACCTTGTAATAACCAATAAATCAATCAGGCAGTCATCAATCGATCGATCCTGGCCCGTCCAGGCAGCAGTAAAGAAGGGGCAGCGTGATGATGTGCAACGGCCGGGGAGCTGGCTTGGGGGAAAAGTGGAAACAGCTTCTAAGGCAACTACACGTTCTCTGTGTCACTGTACGAGTATCTGGGTATTAAAGTTCCACGCGGTGCACTCAGTGGGGTGCGGTCCTGCCTTTACCTGGTAATTTCCAGTACAAATATCAAGCCATATCCCTCTCTGCAGGAGTTAAAATGGAGAGTGAGAGGCTGGTTAACAACCTGCTTTTTAAATTAAAATTTTTTTTTTTTCCTGGCCCTGCACTAAATGTGAGGAAAATCCCTTGTACCGTTGGTGTCAGCAGCTCAAGCTCAGCCTGACCCCGGTTTTGAATCTGCTGGAGGAAACAGTCTGTGCCTTAGGCAAAGAATCTCTCTTAATTCCATGATGAGATATATATATATATATTTTTTTTTTTTTTTGGTGGTACATAAAAGGAGAAGCTGCTTAGCTTTATTTGGAGGTGCAAGTGAAAGTTGGTGTTTTGCTTCCAGGGAGACGTGGAGTTGGAGTCTTACAAGACTGCCGAGGAGTGCTGCTCTACTTCATCACTGTGCTCCAACGGCACCAGCGTGCAATTACCTTGGGGTTTTGTGTCCCAGATTTCTGCTCTATTGCATTTATTTTTAATTATTTTATTTTTTTTCCCCCTGGGATAAACACAGCAGGAGATGGTTATTTTGGTTCTTGCTTTTGGAATGTACACGTCCTAAATTCTTCCGGCCTGGGTAATTTGCAAGCTTTGTGTTTTGAGTTGTTAATTCCAGAGTACAATCCCACGGCTCCACGGCCCAGCTCTGTGGACCTGATGCAACATTTGGCTGCCACCTAGTGCTGGGCGAACTGAAAAATGGCCAGGAAACTCCTGCTTTTCAGGAAAAAACAAAAAACCAAAGCAACAAAGCGCGATTGCTTGAATCACATTCTTCTGAAAACAAAACCTAGAGCGTGCGGGTCACGTCGCCAGGTGAAGGGGAAATCCCAGGGGGGTGAAGTATGGAAATGGAGCATAGTTAGGAAGAAGATGGGAAGACCCAAGACCTCCCAGCGTCAATCCGGAGCAGTTCCTGTCTGGATGTCGGAGAATTACCGGTGTGTGAAACGAGAGGGGATTTGGAGCTGGGGGTGATCAGCATGTACCGCTTGTTGTGGCCACGGCAAATTGCGCCGTTTCTGTCTCGCTTCGACACGGGGAGAGGTCACCCAACGGAGCAGGTCAGCGTGCCCGGGGGGGCTCTTGGGGGCTGTGGGAGAACGAACAGAGGAGCTGCTGCTGTGCCCGCCGGGATCTGTCAGCTGCCGTACTCGGCTCTGCGAGAGCCACACGCTTAGGCGGCAACAAAAAAAAAATCAAAGCCGGGGCTTTCCTGGCGGCCGCCCCGCCCCGGGTCTCGGTTTCATGCACTCGCTTTTCTTTGCCTCGCAGTTGCCCCTCAACACCTGGACAGTGCGAGAGGAGGAAGTCGGAGCCTGTCAGGAGCGCGAGGCCGCGTGCCGATCGCGGCTGGGGGGGGTGAGCGGGAGCGGGGGCGGGCTCCGAACGCTCTCCCCGCTGTGACGAGGCGGGTGGGAGGAAAGAAACCGCGCCGTGCTGGGCGACCGCCCGCCGCCCCGCGCTCGCGGTAAGCGGCTGACACTTCCGCCCGGCCTCCCTCCCTGCCTCCCTCCTTCCCTCGGGCCGCCCCGCCTCCCTCTCGCTGGCGGGCGGCGGCCTCCGCCCCCTGACGCCGGCTCGGCGGTTGGCCGCGGCGGGGCGGCGCGGCCCTGGCTGACACGTCCCGGCACCGCCCGCCGACGGGCTCCCGCCGCCATTTTGTGCGAGCCGCGGCCGGCGCCGAAGAGAGTTTCGGGAGCCGCGGGGAGGGAGCCGGGAGCTCTTCCCTGCGCCGCCGCCATGCCTTCCTCGCCGCTCCGCGTGGCCGTGGTGTGCTCCAGCAACCAGAACCGCAGCATGGAGGCGCACAACATCCTCAGGTAACCGGGGCCTGCCACACACCCGCCCACCCTCCCTTCCTGCCGCCGCGGCCTGGCCCGGCCCGGCCTCGCCGGCGTGTCCCGGGCCCCGGCTGCCCCCCGGGCTCGGCAGCGGCTCAGGGCCGCTGTAGTACGGACGCGTGGCCGCCTTGCCGGCCCCGGAGCTGGGCTCGGGCCGGCTCTCGGGACAGCGGGGCCGGCCGCGGTGCGAGGCCCTGCTCGGGGCCTGCGGCGGCCCCCGCTAGGCCCGCGAGCTCGGGGGCCTGGGCCTGGGCCTGCTCGCATCGCGTCCCC
>WTSP01005003.1:0-23686 GCA_025331215.1 Actenoides lindsayi
GAGACTGCCAGTTTTGATCCCGCCTCCCAGCCGAGGGCGGAGCTGATAGGTGGAGGGAGGGGCGCGTGCGCGGTGGCGGAGAGTTCGCCGCCCGGGCCCCGGATGTGGCGGGGCGGGCTGCGGTTCGCCCCCGGGCTCTCGGCGGGGTCAGCGGCGGGCGCGGCTCCCGCGGCTCCCGCTGGCGGCGGCTCCCGCTCGCTCCTTTCCCTCCCCTGCCTCGGGGCCGCCGCTGCGCCTCGCTCGTGCTGCTGCATCTTGCGTGACGTCCGCCTGGGCCGTGACGTCACCCTTTGAGGCGTCACGCGCGGCGCTCGGCGGCAACGCGGCCGCTTCTGCCGCGGCCTCGCCTCGCCTGCCCCGGGGGTGAGGCCCCGGCCTGGGGCCGCTGCCCCGCGGTCCCCTCTGCTCCCCTCGGCCGGCCTGCAGGCCCGCCGGCCTGCCTTCCCCCCCGTGTGCGCGGCCGCTCTGCCCGCGCTCTGCCGGCCGTGGCCCGTGTCTCTAACCCGCCGCGGCCTCAGCGTCCCTCCGGCTGCTGGGCACCTGCCTGGGCGAGTCCCGGCCTCGTGCCTGCCTTGCCCGTTGCGTGTGCCCGTTCCTGACGGTGCCTCGTGTGCCGTGGTTTGGGAGGCCTCGCACGATGGCGGCACGGCGTGCTTGCGGAGGGGCTGGGCAGCACGGGTGTGATGGAGCCGTGGGTTTCGCTGCCCTAAATGGTCCATCATCTCCCCGGGTGACCGTACGAGGCCAGTGCTGTAGGCAGCAGTAATCTCACTCGGTGTGTGAAGAGGCGCTGTGATGGAGCAGAGCAAAGGCATCGACTGCCGCGTTACAGGCTAAACTTAGATCATCCGTGCGACAGTGCTGGCGTGTAAAGGGGAAGTGTTGCAAGAACATAATCACAACGTAGCTGCTTTCAAATGCAAACATTTGCTAAATCTGATTGTGTTATTGCTACATCAGATTATCATTGTCACATTATAATTGTCTTAACATTTCCTGTCCTGTGATGCCACCTCACAACTATGTGGTTTGCGTTTACTACCATAACATCACCAGCGAAGCCTGGATTGCAGCTTTATCACATCACGGCGTAGCTGTGGCGGTTCCAATCCACTGTTGTAGAACACAAACTCATCCTATGACAGCGTGAAGGTTTGGTTTCCACCTAATTGAGCTGGGACTAAACACGGGCAACAAGTGGCCCCTGCTGGATACAAACTTCCTGTTCACATCAGGATGTTCCTACTCGAGGAAAAAAAACCCAGCAGAACCAATCAAATGAATTATGGTGCGTGAGCAAGACGGAAATGTGCGTACCGTGAAGAAAAAAAGAGAAAATCCATCTCTTTTTTTTTTTCAGCAACTGTTTTAGTGATGCTGCTTTGATTTGTTTTAGCGCACAGAAGTTAAGGAGGTGGAGAAGTCTCCTTGACTACCTCTCTCTCACGAGTCTTTGTAGTTTTCATTGTTGTTTCTACCCACCTGTAGAACTAATCTTCCTTCTGGACTCGATCACACACTGTCTGTTTTAATGAGCCCAGTGACTGTTGTAGGGGATGGTGCCAAGAGCAACGATCTTTAGCTATTTCTGTAGGAAAGCAGCTTAGCAGGCCATATGTCATATTTCCCAGTAAATGCTTGTTTTGAATTGTTTTTATACCATAGTTTCTATTCATGAGATATCAAAGAAAATAACAGCATCTGGTTAATCAAATTCTGATTTTCAGCGTATGATGATGCTTATCAATCCTATTCTGAGGCTTTCTTTAACATAGTTTTTAAGTTCGGCGCAGGGAATTTCTCTGTAGGTGAGTAAGGCATCTCCTAGGTGATGATTTCACTTTAAAATTTTAAGGGTGCGAAGTTTCTCATTGAAGAGATATGAAAGGGCAGTTTGAAGTTTAACAAGAATCTGAGTTCAGCTACTGTTGCCAGAAAAGAGTTTGCATCACCCTTCTACCACGCGTTTCTAAACATGAAAAGCAAATAGAAGAGGTAAGGCTTGAGCAAAAGCAGAATACTTTCTCCTTCAAGGATAGTACTTGAAGGAGCACTTGAAACTGGGATCACACGACAAATTGTGGAACCTGCTGGGAAGTCCAGCTCAGCTGCGTGCTCTGCTCAGGGCCCTGCGCGCAGGTGTGTCCGATAAAATGGCAAAAGCATTTCCTCATCCAACCCGCTCTGACCTGATTCATTTTCAGATTTGATGCTTTTTCTTTGAAGAAGGTAGTAAAATTAGGTATTAAGCAGAAATTTAGCTGCCTCCTCAGTATATTCATGGTCCCATCATGTGTAAACACCAGAATTTAGACTCATTTCTGGCTTAAAATGATGATTTAAAACCAGAAGGAGAGTGTGCTATGTGGTGATTTTACTGAAAATTGTGCTTTATTGACAAAATATTGGAACAACAAGCCTATGTTCCAACCAGTTTATTTTCTTTATTCACGTTTGACTGCTACAGTAACCCCTTTCTTGGTCTTAGGGTTTTGACTTTGTGTCAAAAAGAGTAGTAGGTATGTTCTTCCTTAAATGCAGCCTACCTGAGGTATGAGAAGGCTATGTGTCAGTGATTTCCCTTTAGAATCTGCAGATTTTCATTAAGTTTTTAAGCTACATATCTAGTTATATGCACAAAAAAAAAGGATCAGGTTTCTCAGATGATAACCCCCAAACTGATAGGGTTTTTTGTTTGTTTTTTGGGGGAGTCAGGCATTGCCTTCAAAAAGTCCCTAATATATCTCTGGAACAACAGCAGATGGTCAGAAGTAACCTGCCAAATTAGTCCTTCGATGTTTCAGTTGTGTCCTCTCTGAAACATGATTCGTGACCCCAATTAGAGATAGAGAGGGGCACGAATCTCTGAGTGGATGGGGTGTGAGGTTTGGAGATAGTATTTTACATGTTTATTGTTTAATGTCTTCCCAAATATGTCCAAGATGTGCTCTATATTTTAGCACCTAACTTTATAGTGTTTTAAGCAGCTGCTCTTTGTTTATTGGTTTTCAGATACACAATATTAACTTGCCTGTCTTACCCTTTAATGCAATCTCTTCCTCCATTTGCCTCCTGACATACAAGCTATGATCTTACCTGAAGCAGGAGAAATTACAGCTCATAGGAAATTAGCAAGACTTAATAACTTGAAACCCTGGATTTCTTCTCCAGTCTGTACTTTGAAAAACCTAGAGACATACTGAGCCATATTGCTCACCTTGTTACACAAAGCTGGTGTCAAGCTTCAGCCCAGTTACAAGTACAGAAGAAACTGGAAACTATGGCTTGGACTGCAGACTGATGTGAAAAAGCTCACAGTGGTGGTCTGTTTGCTATAGTCTGTCACAGCTCATGTGTGGCTGGCTCAAACCTCTTCAAAACAAAAGTTTTGTCTTAATGAGCTATTGTTTATTCATTCTTCTCATGTTCTTCAAATTCTTGAGTTATTACAACACCTAAACCAGAGGAATACTAGATTTTTCTGCTTTTGTTTGTATAAAAAATTGTTACTTTAAAGAGTGTACCTCCTACCACAGCATTTATAAATTTGAGCATTAAAACTCATAAGTGCACAGCAATAAATGTTGACTTTTTCATGTGCCTGCTTCCTCCTTTTAAAATTCATTCTTCATCCTCCCAACCTTTGTTATAATTTCAAGAGCTAGAAGTTCATTTCAGACAAAAAGAGAAGATTCTTATACAATCCATTGATTTCAGCCCTGTGGTCTCTAAGAACACTGATTAATATTCTGAGACTCAATAGGAACTCACTCACAAGAGTTGGCAATCCAATATCTGGCAACATAACAAGAACAGGAAGGAGAATCTAATGAGGAAAACAAGGCTAAAGCTGGGGAGCTAAGAAATTCTAAGTACTTCTCTGGAATATTTGTTTTATCTTTCTGGAAAGCTCGGGACATAGACTTTTTATCTTTATCTGGATTCATACTTAATAGAGGTCGAAGCACTTTTGGAGTTTTAACTTCATCAAAAATATATGGAGTTTAATTAGCTTTTCAGAAACTAGAAGACTGAACTTGAAGGAGAGATGGTAAATTTTATATAGTACATTTTATATAGTACATTTTATATAGTAAAATTTTAGTGAATAGAGTATTTTAAATGAAGAACCTTCCTTGAAGGCTACAGTCTTTTCAAATAACATTTTTGATTAGGGGCTTGTCTTCCTACTTTTGGAGGGTTTTTTTCATTTTCCTAAAATTTTATTAAAGTATTTACTAACGTTTTATTTGCCAATTTTGTTGATAAAAAAATCTGTATCTATTCTTGGAGTAATTTGATTCAACACTATATTACTTTCTTATTTTTAAGCATCGTGTACAAACCAAGAGGTAGCTAGTGTGAGATTCTTCCTTCCACAAAGTAGGAATAAAAAAATCTAGAAGTCATTTTGTTAGAAGAGAATTAGACCAAAGACACTCCTGAAATTGCTGGCTGCATCTCTTCAAGATTTGTTGAGGACACTGAGATTCAGGACAGAGTTGTTACAGCTTTTTCTTGGTAGGGGGTGTTACAATTCTGTATGGTCCATTGGCAACTGCCTCTTTGAATAGGACTAATCTGTTTCTTACTAGCAAGGAAAGCTATAGGCTTTATAGCTCTTTTTTTGTTGTTGTTTTGTTTCCTTATCTGTCTTGCATCCTTGTAAGAGTGGTGGCAGCTTCCCCTGAACAGTGGTATGAGAAAGACAATCTTTCTCATAGAAAACTGAAAAAAACCCAACCTGTTAGGCATTAGTTGCTGCATTTCAGAAGAGTAAGATCACTCCACTCTGGTAGGGTAAAGCTTCATTTATTATTGGAATAAAGCTTCATTTAAAAATATCAAAACCTCTCAGATCTGTAAGCTAAATTTCACAGAATAGCCAGAGCAAGGCAGTACATACACAGCTTTGGCTTGAAATGGGGGTAAGAAAAAGCAACAAGTAGACGTTTCCTTTTGGTAGTGAAATGAACAGAGAAAGCTTTTCAACCAGCCTCGATTTGCTTGTTTTAAGGGTGAGTAAGAAACAGAATCAGTCAAACAGAAAGAGATAGCTGGAATTGAATATGACATTTAAATATTTGAAGAGTAAGGGGTTTTTGTTAACTAATTAGCAGCCACAGACTGTATTTTTTAAATGAGTATAATATCCTCCCTTTTACAGATTGGAAAAACAGGCCTGGAGATTAAATGAGTTGGCCAGGGTGACACCCACATACTAAGTCAGATGCAAAGCCACAGTTAGAACTGGAGTACCTCGCTGGCAGCCTTCTGAAGACTTTGGTAAGCCACTCAGCACCTCTGGCTGATTTTTTCATAATAGTTACGTAAAACATTTTGGTTGTTTTCCAGATAAACAGAAAATATGATGCTTGGGACACATACTCTGAAAAGAAGCTATGAAATATTTAAAACTAGGGGCTTGATTCTATTTTCAACTAGTGTTGATAACTCTAATAAAAGCTTAACAATCCATGGCTTTATTAGAGGAGGGTATAATTTGAATGCATTGCTTTAGCATTTCCAGATTGACAGGCTGTAATATGACAGTGGGACAGTGATTTTATTTTTTTACATTTAATCTTATAAATATACTAGTCCTTATTCTGAACTTTTTCCTTAATTCTTACGTGGTCAAAATTTGGCACCGATTTCATAGTGATTCCATTAGGCATTTGGAGTAAGGCCTGCAAGGTTAAATAAGCACATGACAGGTTGTACTTCCCCTCAACTTTACCTGTTTCTGTACTCCTGACTGTGTTTTAAGGTAACATGCTTTCAAAGTTGTGTTTCATTGTTCTATTGCTGAGAGGACGGATTCCAGGTAAAACACAGAAGATTCTTGATGGGGATTTTCTAAGAGGTTCTGCCTTTGCTAAACATCAAGAAATTCCTCTGAGGGACATCAAGAGGTTCCCTCTGAGAAACATCAAGAGATTCCTCTGAGAAGCATCAACAGGTTCTATCCCCGTTTGAACACGAATTCCAACCTTCACACAATACATTTATCCTTTGAATCCTACCTGATTTATGTATTGCCAATTGGTGGGGTCAATAGAAGGACACAGACACCAATAGAAAAAAATAGGCTTATTTTACTGTCTAGTTCAAAGTAATACGAACCAAGGTAATGCATTTAGCCAAAAAGGTAAGCTTATTATGCTCGAGTTTAAGTAGCGGAGAAAATAAGCAAGGTAATGCATCTAATCATTACTACACAAAGTTTAGCAATAGTGATTAAGAAAGATACATCACCAGTTGCCCTAATTCTTTACCACCATCCAGATCCACAGTTGCTCCCCGGTTGCATCGAGGATTTGCAGAGCCTTTCCTGGCAACTGGGAGGCCCTAGCGCAGCGCGTCCACTTGTAGGTGAGGTCTCCAAAGTCACTGCAAGAAGGTCCAGATTTACACAGTTGAATAAGCAAGTCTTGAAACCTTGGGTGTGGAAGTACCTGCTGACATCCCCCCCCCCCCCCATTGAAATCCTCCCAAACCTGGCCAGGGCTCAAAGAGGAGACCAAGAGGAGGCACTTTATCTGTTTTAGTGTCAACCGTCTATCTCTTGGCAAGGCCAAATGTCCATCCAACACCTGTCCTTTGCAACATACTTTCTCTAAATGTAGAAAGACTATCTGGTCAGGTGTGATCACACAAGCAGCATTGCAACAAAGCTTCCTTGTGACACTCATACAGAAAGGTCATTAGATCATTATTACTGCAAAATAAGCATTATAACAGAGCTTCTATAAATCAGCATTAAGATCTGCATACTGACACTGGCGTAGCAAAATACAGGTAACTAGCATATTGGATGTGTGAATAATACTATACATATTAGCTATACTGTGAGGTTGTGAGGTTCATCTATAGGTCAACTTTGATTCAGAGCCTTTTGCTCAAGCACTAGTATTTCAGTTGTAGACTGCAACCATCTTTCAAACAGGAAGAGCAATGCATCTTCTATGTTCACAGTGAACTACGATTTCCACGGACACCTCCACTGCCTACAGGCAATTAGTTAAGTAGTCTGCTTATATTCCTTTAATACCTTTATATTAATTTAATTCCTTTATATTGCTTTAGTTCCTTTATATTCCTAATGTTAGACAAACCACCTTTTTGTTGCTAGAGAAAATGCCTGCTGTTTTCAAAACAGAGCAAAAAAGCAGACTCTTTCTGAGGCTTATGGGTACATTGACCAGTAGGCGTGCCTGGCGTGTTGTAAATGGGAAAGGTGGGAGGACTCTGTCTTGTTATTATGTGGAAAGACAGGAAGCACTTAGGGCAGGTTTCCCTCTTGGTCTGAGTTCCAGGAAAGTTAATCAGTCACACACATGAATCACAAAGCAGACTAGAAGGGAGTTTCTGTGTGGCGTGAAAATAACAACTGCATTTTAAAGCCTGGAAAGTCAAACAATTTGGTGCTTTTGTTCTGCTGCAGATTTTTCATGGAAAATAGCAACCCTGGGAATATTTGACAATGAAAAATCTTAGTGCATGAGATGTGAAGTTTATATAAGAGATACCATCTTACTCATCAGCTGTTCTATTTTAAGCCCTGCTCAGCACAGGGACTTTCATTTTGTGATCTATTTGGACAGCAGCTGGTACATTAGAGTTTTACGTTAGCTGACATCTTTACAATCTAAAGGATACTTAACGTAATCCTATAAAATCTATTCTCATAGTTGTGCTCAGTCACTCATATCCCCTCCTAGTGTGTTGCATTTTCCCATGTACATTTTCTGTCCGTTTCATGTTAAAGAAAGAAAGGTCAGTGCATCAACAGCATTAAAGTTAGTCCAAAGTAATGCTTTGCTGTGATGTGATCAAAACACGTAAATACAGCATATGCCATAAAATGGATGTGCCATTTCAGTGGCTGAAAAAGGCAATGAAAAGGAATCCATAGTAACATATGCTGGGGATAAATTCCAGCGACTAGCAAGGATAACAGCAAAGGCAGTGTGTGTTAAATAATTATATACAAAGACAAACTACATACATGATTTAGATTCACTTGGAAATATTTATGTTTTGTAAGTATGAAATGGGTGCCAAGTTGCAACCTAATTCCAAAGTCTAGCAATTATCAAGTGGTTTGCCTATTGCCATAAAGTCCTAGGACATCATCTCTCCATTCATACAAAGAGGAAAGTCTTTTCCTTCTTTATGGATTTTAAATCCCAGTCAGCTCTAAAAAAAGAGCACGAACAGTCATGACAGAAGTTAAAGAGACCTGTTCCTGAAGATGCCTGGGGAAAAGATTGATGAGAAGAAAGGACAAAATACGGGCACTGTTGAGATATGGCAGGCACTGGACCCTTGTACACAGTATGAAGTGGGGCTACCACTCCAGCTTGATTGCAAGACTTTTCCCTGTCTTCCCTCATCTTCACAGACCATCCCTGGGGGCCCACCAGCCCTTCAGCCCTGATGTAGTCACCTGACTTGCATGCTCAGGAGCTCTGAGCTAGAGTGTGTGAAGAGTGGGATCTGAAGCTGGGAGGTACCAGAATGTCACACTGATGAGTTCAGGCCCTGTAAGGGTGATTTGACTCTTTTCTCAGAAGCAAAACTTGTCTAGGGAAGGTAGAAACATTATTTTCTTGGCACATTTTATTTTACTCATGAGTGAACTGTCACCCATTGTGGTTCGTATGTTTAGCTTTCCTTGGTTATTGAAATCTTAAGCACAAATGGATTCCTAATGGGACTGTTGCTACAATCTGCTAGGTTTTAATGGGAGGGATTTAATGAAGGAAAACAGGGGTACCACTTCTTCTCCATTAGTGGTAGCCAGGAGGTTCTGCATCACGACTCATAATCCGTTCACATAGGTGTCCAGCTCCACTTTCATGCTGGACTTGCATATGTCACTTGTTTCTCCTGCAGTTGCCCAAACAACTGCAGCCACAGAATAATCTGGACTGACTGATCTTGAAGAGGGGTCCAGGAGTTCCAGCCTGCTTTTTGCTGTGTGTAGTTTGTGCTTCTGAGTTTGCAAGTCACATGAAATGAAGTTTGCCCTAAGTCTTGACCTTACTGCATTGCAGTAAATTTGTACTTGGAGCAAAGCTACCGCATCTGATACAGGTCACACCCTCTCCACACCCACTTCAGTGACTTCAGAATTCTGATTATTAAGTACGTGCACGTCACTGGGAGTGGCATAAATTTTAACTATTATTATATATTGCACTTCTTTGATATCCATCTGGTGTTTATACTTCCATACGTGGCCTCAAACCTGAAAACTAGGACCTTTATAGAATGATTTCTACTAGTGTATTTTTTTTATTACTCTTTGCAA
The DNA here is from genome assembly GCA_025331215.1 of Actenoides lindsayi. Taxonomy (NCBI): domain Eukaryota; kingdom Metazoa; phylum Chordata; class Aves; order Coraciiformes; family Alcedinidae; genus Actenoides; species Actenoides lindsayi. Next base: position 9,320 of record WTSP01005003.1, read on the forward strand.
GCAATTATTTTTTCTTTTAACTTCTGAAAAAAACAAAACACTTTTGCTCTTCCGCATGAAGAGCAAAAAATATCCTTTGACACTGTGGGATGAGAAAGCATGAAAGTGGCCTGTTACACTATTCATCTTAGGCATAGCATAGACCTATCTAGTCATCCCTGAAGGTGTCTTTGGAGGCAAGCAAAGAAGGGGACTAGTCTGGGTAATATTCATACTGCTCTTACGTCACTCCGGTTGAAGTTTCTTGAAAGTGTGAAAATGCAGCTCGAACATGGAGTCAGAGTGAGCAGAGAGGAGGGAGCATGATTAAAATGTTCATTGTTGCCAGACAAATCAGGGGCCAGGAGGCTGCTTCATAGGCCCAGGGCAGTGGAGGTGGTCAAGTCTCAGCAGGGGGTTATGGCTTGCTCTGAGTCCTACAGATTTCTCAGGATATGTTAATCAACATATTTTGATAAACAAACAAAACCCTGCCATTTTTTTAAATAAAAAAATGTCAGTTGCACTTCTTGTCCAGTAATTACTTCAATGATTTTCACATAAAGCTAATGAAATTTAAGATACTCGAGTATTCGTTTCCTATGTTTGTTTTCCCTGCCATTTCTTTGCTTGCTTGTATGTGTGGGAAGCTGTCTCTCTTTATTTAAAAGGTTTGTATTATCTTCAGGTATGGATCGAAGTGTGAACCAGAGATGGAGAAGCAATGTAGGAGATTACAGGGGGGATCTTAAAAACTTAATGGCAGGCAAACTTGCAACACCCAACAGATTAAATCCTACTCAGTGGTCCTTAACGGCCTCCTCATGCAGGCTGTCTTGGCCAGAGAGCTGCACCAAGCTAAGCCTGCCTCTGTCTCACAGGGAGTATGATATTGAGAACTCTTTTCCTTGTATGAAAATTAATTCTATGCTAAGAGTCTTGTATGACATTAGAGGAGAGTAATCGTCATTTTAGGTACGTGGTTGTCTCCTGTTGTTTTAGACTTGATCTTTTAATCAATTCAAATTCCCATTTGGAATTAGCAGCTTGGGGTATCCAATTACTTTGCATTTCCTTGGGTTTGCTCCCATGATCCTTATGTTGTGTCACACTTAATTATGTTGATGGCTTGAAACAGTGTACAGCTTTTACTGTGTAATTGTTTTAATTTTGTCTTGGAAAACGCTAAGCCCATCATAAGTAAGACCTGTATCATCCCTAGTATAATTTTACTTAAGTATAACATAAGCACCAAAAGTACAGTTTCATCAGGCTCCTTTTACTTCAGATTTTAATGACTATTCCATAATGTGTTGTTTGTGTTTTACTATCAGCTCTTGGTTGCATGACTACAAAATCCATGAAAAAAACCCCAAGCAAATATATTGTGTTGTATAAATGCCAAGTATGAAAGGATTAGTAAAGGTGGATAAACGTATTCATTACAGCATACCCATTGCTAAAATCAGTAATTGAATGTCTCCTTATTAACAATTTGATCTACATTTCAATAAGACAATTGCAAGAGTCCCCTAAGTGATCTTTGGTGAAAGAAGGAAATGTTCTTGTGCGTTTCTTTCATGGTTTTGTGTTGTGTTGGGAACTGGATGCAAAGCTGTTGAAGCCAGACAGTACCTGTAAGTGTGCAGATGAAGTTATTAGTAATGAAATGCAGTCCACAAAAAGAGCTGAAAGATTACCAGTGTTCCTGGCTTGTCAATGAACAATTAGGCTCCTTTTGTAGCAAATACCTATTTAGAAAACAAATATTTGCTACCCGTGCTTAAAGGTGTGCAAAGGTAGCTCTGAAACAGAAGACTCACACAAGCTGACACAGGAATTGCAAGAAACTGTTGTCCAGACAGCATTGCCCTTTTTCATGGCAGTAACTTGATCCTAAATTTAACATTTTATGGAGACTTGAAAACCAGTTTCAGTAAATGGGGAAAACAGATGGTAGTGAAGTGAAACAGCAGATCATACATGTCAGAAACAGGGAATGTGTATTTCATTCAGCTGACATTGGCCCAGAAGATCTCTTTATTTTTGGCATACAATTAGTCCTAATCATGTGTTGAGTTATAACTGTGTCTGGGATTCCCAGCATCTTGAAAGCATTTTATTGTTTGATTTATTTTTTTTGCAAGTACAGCTACCAGTACATTTGTATTTAAATGATATCTCAAATATTTCCAATCCTGGTCAGCACAGTCCTGATGACAGAAATCTGCAATTTATTTATGACCTAAGGGTCTGTGCTTTCCTTCCATAGAAAACAAATAGACAAATGGAACAAAAAAGACAAGAAAATGACGTTTACCATTAAAGTCTGAAGAATTAATCTCTCCTCCTTTTCTTGTCCCTGGGAAAAATAAAGCTGATATTATCTTACATGCTGTGGACCTGCAGAGAAGAAAGGTCCAACCATGTTTTCTTTAATGATATTAAGCCTTGTGGGTCCATATGCCTTTGTTGCACAATTTTAAACCTTATATACAAGTCTTTGCTGAGTCATTTCAGGAAGTGTGACATTGTCATTTGGATCATCTGGGCATATGAACTCAGAAATACTGCTGGCTTAGAGCCGAGCTGAGCCTTCCTGAAGCCAGGAGGGGAACTGGACAAAAGTTCTGATTCTTCAGTTATCACTGGGCTAAAGAAAAGCAGAAAGACAAAGCGGGAGGGCTGATCGGTTTGTCTAATGATGTTAATGGTATAAGAGTATCCCTTTGATCATGCTGACATATTTTGGCTCTTCTGAGGCATCACACACCTGTGTAAGGTCGGTAAGGTGCACATATGTTGTATTTTTTTTGCAGTGTCTATTCATCATATCATTTTCCAAGCAGATGTGATTTATTGAGAAGTATCACTGAAAATATTTTCTTCTGCTGTTGGCCAGAGCTTGCTTATTAAAGTAAGAAATACACATTTTCCTTTTCTCTAAAGGTGTCTCTTTTTGGGGATTATTTTTTAGGATTGTAATTATTTTAGGGTTGTAAATGTATGTTTAAGGACTGTAATTGTGGTTAGTTAAACAATGTTTTGTGGGTTTGGCCTGTCACAGAGAAGGCAGTTAAATATGCACATGCCTTGTTATTATTATTAGGAAGATAGTTTGCTCAATAATGCCTGTCTTGAGGATTTCTATCTCTGTTAAAAGGCTTTCTCCAGATGGCAAGAAAGCGTTCTCGATGATGCTTGCTACAGGCTAACTCGGGGGTCACTGGCCTTTGCTTCCATCATCTCCATAACTACAATCTTAGCCTAAGAAACCCCTTCTTCAGCAGGACCTGCTTTAGTCTTTTCATGCATATTGTTGCTGTTCCTATTCACATAGTACCCATTTTTACCTCATTTGATCTCTGCTTTTAAACTGGTTCAGATGCACTCGAGTGCTTTAAAAACAAACCTTTTAAGGCATTTCCCTTTGTTTTTGGTGAGAGGCCATAGTAAATGCTATGTGCTTTTAAGAATTCAGAAGGCAGTGTGGACTTTGCTTTCTGTGTGCTAATGCAGTTGGTACAGACTCAGCTAGCTTTCATGTGTAGCACATTCAGCACAGATCTATTTTCTGTCTCTCAGCACCTCTGTTAGTTTCATGTTGGGCTCTGACTAGCTCTTTATATTTCCATGGTTACAAGTAGTCGCAAGAGTTCTGTTAACCCCCAAAGGCAGAATGAGTCTGGCTTTTTTTGTTTTGTTTTTGCTATAAGAAGCATAAAATTAACAAACTAGATGATATAAATATATATATATATAAATGATTGGTTTTACCATTACAATAAAAACTTTTAAAGTTAATTTTCCTTCACTCAAGAAGTGTTCGAGTCTTTTGCCATCATTATGACTATGTCACAGTTTTTAGATGGGTTTCTATTAAAAAACCTGGAGAATCTTTTCTTCTTTCCCTTTTCATTTTGATTGAAATTTGCAATAAATTTTGAAGACAATGGATTTAGAGCAAACAGTGCAGGTTCAGATCTATATCCTATAATCAAATAATCATCAACAAGCTTAAATTATTAGTGTGTATACTATTTTTTTTTATTGAAGGTAAGAATGGATGTGTAGACACATCCAGATCTGATTAAGAATTTCAGATCTCAAAAGGCCGTATTTCTTTCTAACAGAAGACTGACAGGAAGCCCTTTCTGACTTTCATCTCTGGTCAAAGCCTAGATTCTTCCCAATAAATTAAGCGCAGAGACTTGCACCTTCTATGAGCAGATAAGAGATATTACAGACCCATAACAGAAGAAGGCATCTGGAAGGAGCAGTGTTTTTCTGAGAGGCTTTCTTTGTCCGAGATTAAAGCTGTAGCAGGTTTGAGGATTTTTATAAAGAAGTGACTTCTGTAGCTGTGATTTATTATATTCTCTTGTGATGAAGAGCTCTGAATCAAGGAAAGGTTTATGGATCTTCCCTGGACAGGTAGTGAGTTGCTGAGGGCAAAAGGATGAAAGGGAGTGATAAAAGAAAACTGGAGAAAAGTCTGTAATAGGAAGAGAAAATCTCGTGTACTAAAAAGGTTTTGTACAGTGGTAGAAACATTGACTGGAATTGCAGGAAGTGCCCCTGGTAAATAGTGGAACAAAGCTCTGCCAGGGAAAAAGAGTGAGACTGTCTGTCATCACCTATACAGAGTTAGTGCATCAATGCATATGGCAAAAGCACTAGAATCTTCCTAATTGGAGAGGAGAAAACTCCCCCCTTTCCCTTCCTTTTTGGCAGTTTTCTTTTTTAGCTGGAGAAGCTAAAATTGCTGAATCACCAAATCAGTAAGAAGCATAAGCTGCTTCTCTGGCACAGTGACCACTAACACTGTAAAATAACTATTTGTTTAAATAGTACCACCATAGAAGAGCTGTGTTAACGAGGAAATGGACCAGACAGAACGAATCGTACGCTAGCCGTTCATTTAAAAGACAGACAATGGAAATGACACAACATTCTTCATCCTCAACATGTATTATGAATATTAACGACCGTTCAGGATCCCAGTGGGGTGCATGGGCAGGCGGGTTCCATCCAGGTATAATGATAAATGTGTTATTATACCATGTTTCTGAACACTTCTGAGCAGAAACACAGTCCAAGTACACGTACGAACAATTAGTGAAAAATGGAACAATAGAACTCCAGGGTGATAATTGTGCTGGCTGCTCCCCATTGGTCAAGAGTGTAAGTGCTACATAGATCAGGTGTTAGCTTGGCAGATACGTGTGCGCGGCTTTGATGCTTTAGGTGGCGGTGAGAATTTCTTACACGTCTGGAACAGCAGAATTGATGTATAGCAAATGACAGGAGCATGCCGCTGATCTGACCGTCAGCTGAGGTGTGAGCCCAGGGAGTGGCATTTGTGGATCTGAACCTGACTGATGAGGTTGTGGCAGGATGCCACACGTACCACCAAGCATCTAGAGAGGGAGCGTAATTGCGGCAAAGAACAGAGTTTGCTGACATGACTTTTTCACAGAATCACAGTATGTTAGGGTTTGGAAGGGACCTTAAAAGATCATCTAGTCCAACCCCCCTGCTGGAGCGGGATCACCTAGAGCAGGTCACACAGGAACAGAACCAGGTGGGTTTGGAATGTCTCCAGAGAAGGACACTCCACAATTTCCCTGGGCAACCTGGGCCAGTCTGTCACCCTCACATGACAAAGTTTCTCCTCATGTTTACATGGAACCTCCTTGCACCCGTTGCCCCTTGTCCTATCATTGGATGTCCCTGAGCAGAGCCTGGCTCCATCCTCCTGACACTCGCCTTTTACATCTTTATGAACATTACTGAGGTCACCCCTCAGTCTCCTCCAAGCTCCAGAGTCTCAGCTCCCTCAGCCTTTCCTCAGCAGGGAGATGTTCCACTCCCTTCAGCATCTCTGTGGCTCTGTGCTGGACTCTTTCCAGCAGTTCCCTGGAACTTCCTCCTTGAAGAGAGGGGCTCAGAACTGGACACAATATTCCAGATGCAGCCTCACCAGGGCAACGTAGAGGAGGAGGAGAACCTCTCTCCACCCACTAACCACAGCCCTTCTAATCCACCCCAGGATGCCATTGGCCTTCTTGGCCACAGGGGCACATTGCTGGCTCATGGTCACCCTGCTGTCCAGCAGGACCCCCAGGTCCCTTTCCCCTACGCTGTTTTCCAGCAGCTCAGTCCCCAACTTATAATGGTACTGATCCAGTGCTCCCTTTCTGAGAAACAGCTCCATCTGCTTTGCAGCAGAAGGGTGGCTGGGGTGGGAGGAAATGGCAGGAGCTAAGCTTAGGCACGGACCCGCTCCCGCACACCCAGCCAGCTCAGGGACACCCTGGTGTTGCAGTCTCTGCCACACCAGAAGGCATGCACACCTTTACTGGGGCAGCTCCTGAGAGGCACTTGAGCCTACTGATGGAGGCGGAAAGGAGCAGCGAGGTCTTGGGCAGGCAGTGAGAGGCAGGGGAGACTGCCTGCGGAACTGGCCATGGGGAACGGAGGAAGGGATGCTGGGGCAGAAATGCCAGTGTGCTGTGAAATCAGGATTTTTGTTAAACCCAAGATTTTTCAAGTCCAGTAGAATTACGAGGATTAGTTCCCAGGCTTGTACTTTTTGTTTGGGTTTTTATATATGTTTTGTTTTGTGCTGCCCGGTCCGCGCCATCTCTTTAACTCTGCCAGCGTCCAGCGAATTCACAGTTCTAATGGTTGCCAGCAAAGTTATTTTTGTGGCAAATTGACACCTCCTGAAGCAGGATTAAACTACAGTGAACAAGGAGTTGAAATAGAATGGAAACATAAGTCAGAGCTTAAGACAGAAATTGCTTCCTCAACAGGCAATAACTACAAGAGAAGTGCAGAATAACTACATAACTATTATATTGAGTTTTGAAAATGCTATAGCTAGTCATTGTAGGTTTTACTTATGTTTAGCAATTAAAGATTGCCAGAGTTCAGGATTGTTTCAGGATCTCAGCAGGGGAGTGTTTTCTACTCCTTTGTAGAAGATGTAAGTCCTTGCTTCATAAAAGCATCCTTCCTCCTCAGGAGAATCTTTTATTGAGATGTCAGAAATAAATTTTCCATTATGGACAAAATGCAAGCTATAGAGCTGTCGTTACCTACATGAGACAGTCATTCTGCCAAAGGAAAGCCAATGCCAGTGCATTGACCACCTGTGGAAGGAGAGGTGTTGGAGGCAAGTGTGCGATGGAAGAAAGAAGTTGGGAGCGTAGACGTGCTGCATTAGTAATGCTCATTTCTTTCACAGGAGGCTTATTTTCTACTACACAGATAAACAACTCAGACTTAAAATTTAATTTGGCAGGTAATTTGCCCGTAACGCCATTGCTAGCAGTTGGAAAACAAGATGAGTTAAAATATTTTTATTTGACAGCTAGCGCACTTGCAAGTAGAACTGTTGCTTTGATTTTTCTCTATGCACAAAAACTCAGTGTGGGGGTTTCCAGCGTTGGCTTGCTACAAAGACATGTTGTGACTAGTCAACATGGACCCCAAGTCCTATCTGATCTCACGTGCTGGTTTCTCTTTCTGTTTAGAGTTGGTGAGAACAAGGCCAGAAACCTGGGATTAAATCCCAGCCCTGCGGAGAGCCGTGGTGCTGTGATTTCACCCCTTCCTATTTTTTTGTCTCTCTACTCCACGTCCTATCACCAGAAAACCACAGCCTTTCCCAAAGTGAGCCTCCCGGTATTATCACTCCTCTGTTTCCAGGCTCCTCCAGGGCTGATAGGCAGGGCCTTTTTCCAGCCAAAACAATTGCTAATGGAGATGTGAGGAGCTTCATTAAACTTGGAGTGATTATTCAGATGTATAAAATGGCTTTGTGTTGGCAGAATCAGAGCCCGGGGCAGTAGCTCAAGTAGTAACACCAAAGCAGAATAAAACTGTTTTCTTCTGGTTTTGCCTGCTACAAAATCAGCACATCCAGGTGAGCATGAGGCATTCACAACCTTCTGTAGCAGCTTTTAAGGGATAAAGCTTATAGATGGTGTTTGGCAGGGTTTCTTAACTTGTAAAATGAACTTCAGCTAAAACTTTGCTCTTTCAACAACTTTTTGAGAAAGTACGTGTGTGTGTGTGTGTGTGTGTGTGTGTGTGTGTGTGTGTGTGTGTGTTTGCACTTAGGCAAAGGAGTGTTTGTGGAAGGTCTGGAAAGCAGAGAACAAGTGGGCTCGAGGGATAAAAGGTGCCAGCACCAGATTCCAGGGGTGACTTTGGCCAGTTGGGTGTTGCAGTTGTTAGTCCACAACTTACTTTTCTCCTGCTTCATAAAAGAAGGACCCTTCTTCAGCTTGGAATAGGGAAAGGGTTAATCTCATGGCTATTTCTTGTTTAAACAAATGCACCTGATACTTAAATCATTATATAAAATATTTTTTATGTAGCTGAAAGTTTTATGTTACATATGAACCAGTCAGATGTTGGACCACCCCACAAGTAGCATTGGTTTTCCCATTCCTGGCCTAAGTTGTTCAAACAGGTGGTTTTCTGTCCCTTTTTCCACCTCACTCAAGAGCTGTTAGACTGAATACAAGTTTTCGCAAGGAAAAAACCCCACTCCTATCCTGAAAGCAAGTTATTAGAAATAAAAAGAAAGGAAAAATCATATTGGAGTAGAAATCTAGTTAGTCATATGCCAGGAATACAGTAAGACAGCTATGAATGTGAAGGACTGGATCTGGTTTTGCAAATATCTGTGTGACATGGGAACTCCAATAGAAGAGGGGGGCTTAAAGAATTGGGGGAACAAAAGGTTTCAGGGCTACATCTACACAGAAGACCTTGCTGCCAGGTCCGTCGTACGTGTGAGCAATGAATCGTGCGTGGTCCCAGCAGGAAACAGTAACACACCAGAGATCAAGGATGTACCTAATTCTAGTATTTATTGGTGTGGGGTATTAGTAATTCCAGTCTGGCTTTTGCCATGCTCAGGGATGCTGTGGGAAGGTAGTTGCCACAAGCCACGAAGGAGAGATTGTCTGTCGGCACACATGAAAACCATTGACTGCGTTTCTATCATTCATATGCTCCCAGGTAGATAGGAACTGAAACAGTGGCTACATCACCAGTGGCTCCACAAGACAGCTTCCTCCAAAGGTATTCAGGGTGTTTCTGTGTCCAGGTTTGGATGCCAAAGCTATGTGTTTGGAGGGATAAAGGAGAGATGAATACCACTTGAGCCAAAGGAGGGGCAGTGTCCCTTTCCTTTGGGCTTTTATACTGCAATTCATCATTTGTGGAATGATTGGGAAAGCACAGAGCCCTCATGCAGCCTGAGCCCCTGCCTCAGCCTCCACTGGGTGACTGAGCTCACTGGGAAGGCACCGAGCCCTTGTTCAGACTGACCCCCTGCCTCGGCCTCCCCGGGGTGACTGAGCTTAAGGCATTCAGGGAATAAACAGTTACTGCAGGTAAGCAAGAACTGCATCTATTTTTGTGTCCCTTTTTCCAGTCTTCTACATAAAAGAAGCCCATTGTCCTGATAGCTACATATACTAGTTTTTGTTTTCTGTTTACATGTGTTGGCAGCAGAATGAATTGGAGTGAGCTGCCAAACACGTGCTCCATAAACACACCCCGAGCAAAGCAGTGGCTGAAGCCCTTACCCCGAGGGCCTGTTCTGTGGGAGAGCTGGGGAGTGTTTCTTACAGAGCTGCAGTGGGGTAGTTTGGGGACCGGTATTTTCAGCATCAAAGAATTGTCCTCCGGCCAGCTCAAGCCGTTTTGCTTGCCCTAGAAGCAGAGACAGGCCCGCCTTGCTCACTGAGCATTCTTCTAAAAGCTGAATAATTGGCGATTGGGTGAAATATTAATAATCCCCCTTTCACAATAGAGCAGCTCTTTCCTTAGGAAAGTCACAGCTGGAATACAGCTGGGGGAAGCACGGCACGGCATTACGCTGCTAATAGCTGTTGCCGTCGCCATTCAGAAGCCATCCCATCGGGTGACGGGCGGTGCGGGATCAGCTCCCGCGGCAGAGCGCACGGCAGCCGGGTCGTCGCACCCTCACCTCCTGCAGCTGCGGGAAGAATGGCTTCTCCTTCGGAGAGCTGCCAAATATTTGATCCTTTCCTTTGCTTCCCGTTGGTAATTAGCAGAAGCAAGTCAGACGCGGCGCTCGCTATTCTTCATTCCACTGAGCGCCGAGTCAAATGTAGAGCAATCTTTGTTGGTTACCACCACAATGCAGGATTTGAGCTGGGTTAAATCCCAGGAACACCCCTGTAATTGAAAGCAGCCGGGTGTAAATGAGCGCTCGCACCTAGGATGGATGCGACTGCTCGGGGGGCACGTGGGGGAGGAATTGTTTCGCAAACAACTGCGACCGTAATGAGATAGGGACTTGCGACCCACGCGGAAAAATCTCACCAGTGGCTTGGGAATCAGAGCAGACCATGGACCACAAGTAACGTGAAGCCCCTTACAAAGCCTTTTGCACCTCGGCTTGCTGGGTTCTAGCTGGATGTTGTGGATGGTTTGAAGCTGCAGCTGCTTGCAGAAGACGTCCTGGTGAGCCAGCACAAAGCCGACGGAGCCTGCAAGCGTGGGGTAGTCACAGTCAGAATCCAGTTGTTTACCCACTGAGAAGATGAACCATTTTATTAATTGTATGAAATTAAAACTAATGGAAAAGAATATTGTGTTCGAGTCAATGACTCAGCATCCTTACAGCAATAATTATATATCAACAAAAGCAGCTTTTGGGGAAAAAAAAAAATTAGACTCTTTGAGTGGTATGAAATACTCTTTTCAGTTGCATGAAGAGCGCAGAGAGACGAAAGCGGCTTGCAGAGGGAAGAATTCCCATGTATTAACATCAGCCCACTCTTTGCTGAGTAATCTGTTTCTATAAACAAAAAATGAGCAATTCCAGGAGAATGCATTGTTTCTTTTTAGAAACAGCTCATCTCATCCTAATTTCACGTTTGGGCCGCTATGCTGCCTACTCTCGCAGATCTAAGATGCTTTGTTGGTCAGTAGATTTCCTCACGGTTCGTGAAAATCCACAGGTAAATCTTCCAAAATGAGCTGGGTGCAGAATTCCATTTGATAGCAAGCGTCACTTTACTGACGTTAAGTTACACGTCTTGGCTGTTTGACACACTGGTGTGGCACTGTCTTCCTGCTACAATTCTGCACACCCCAAATCGGAAGCAGATAGCTTACAGTTGGTAAATCCCAAGCAAGCGATGATAACTGCAGTCCTGGGAGAACAGGAGTAGTTTATAGGAATGAGAGGAAGTAACATGGAAGTATCATGACATGCAACTATTTGGTCGCCAAAAAAGCAGAGCACCAGAATTTCAACCTGAACTGTTCATGCAGAAAAACGCTTTTATCATTCGCTTCAAGGGCAAAAGTGAATGGCAGAATTGGTCTGGCTGAGTTTTAAAGGAATACTTTATCCTAGAAATGGGCTGCTTCTCTCTCCTGGTGATCTTTCTCCTTAGAGGGAGTAATTGCTGATAAGTAGACCTCGTAACGAAAATACAATATAAAGTCATTTTAAGCTAATGATTTTTCCATTGGATGCATTGTAAATGATTTACATTTTTATTCTTCATACTGTGCTATATCCTTCCCTCCTAAAACTAAATTATATATAAAATGGCTTGAATAAATATATAGTGTTTTCCTGAAAGTAATGCCATTTGAACACCTCAACAAATCAGAAAAATCCATACACGCTTACACATCACAGCTACAAAATCCAGGGCATCAATTTGTTCTTAAATAAAAAAGTAATTTAGTTTTTTTAAGGCTTGAGCGAATTGCTTGACTCATATAAACACTGAAAAGATAACTGTTACTGGCAAAGTAGACACATGAAATCCTAGTAAAATTCCAGCTTTCCAGCAGTTCTGTATTTACTTTAATGAGTGCAGAAAGAGCTTGAGAAATCCAGAAGTGATGGAGGGGGTCGGGCAGTTCTACCCAGTTCTGGAAGGTGGCTGGGTACGAGGCAGTCTCATCTCTCAAAACTCCAGTGAGAGAGCAAGAGAAGGAACCCTCTTCTCCCCAGCCTGGTGGTTTTGCTCTCCCTCCCCATCCTGCCTGTCTCGATGAGCTCCTTCCCAGGTAGCTTTTGTCGGCGATGCTCATGCAGGAGACCGCCCGGCAGCAGCGCAAACACACCGTGCAGAGCCAAGGAGCCTGTAGCTCCACAGGCATCGGCAGTCGGAAGCCTCATTTCCCTTTGGATTTCTGCCCTGCAGCTGAGCTGTCTGGTCACTTGGACGTCTGTGAAGTCTCTTGGGCATCTAGGTTCCCCCATGCCTAGTCAAGGATGTGCTTCTCTTGCAGATTTCCCCCTGCTGGGGCGTTTTACTTTCTGCCTCGGCTGCTGAGTCTCGTGGCATCGTCTGGTTCGTTCCTCTGCCTCAGAGAGGGCTGAGCATGTAGCCGCATCATTCCTGAGAAAGGCTTGTGTCACCTGTTCTGAACAACCTCTCTCCTCCCAGCAGCTCCCCAGTATCCCTCTGGTGCCTGACTGTTGGCAGGATCAGAACGGGTTTCCAGATGCCCAACCCACGGTTTTCTTGCTGCAGCTTAATGTCTTAGTTTCTTGTCCTATCCTTGGTAGAAATGGCCAAGAGCTGCTTCTCTGCTTTGTTCTTACCTTTTCCTTATTTGAAAGTGGTTATCTTCTCACATCAGTCTTCTCTAAATTTAAACAAACCTAATTCCTTTCCTGGTAGGTCATGTTTTCTAGATCTGATAACTTTCTTCCTCTGGATTCCCTCCAGCAGCTCTTTCCCGAAGCCTTAGCGCTCCAGCTGTGGGTTTGCACCGCTGAACAAAGCAGAAGGAAAATCTCATGGGCCTGTAACTTTTTAAGCCTTGAGAAAAAAGTGGCCATCTGCAAATTTAGAATTAGTTGGTTTTTACTCATCTGCTTGTTATGCACTTGATAAAGAAGGCATTTATAAAAAGCTTATTGGATTCCTGGTCCCACTGGTTTTATAAAACTGGAGCTAAGTAGTGAAGCAGTTCACGAACTGAAAATAAAGTGTAATCTTAAAAGTGTAATTTACCACTTCAACACTCACAATCTTTCCCTCAAGAATTAAGATTTTTCTGAAAGACTTGTTTTAGAAATCCTGAGCTGGATGCAGGAGCTGTTTGGTAGCCTGCTGAAGCCAGTCGCAGCCAGAAGATCAGTGCGGATAACAACTCGGGTGCTTTCTTACCTGCAAATTCTTGCAGGTGCCGTTGCAGATTATCTCCAAAATATCTGCACTTGCTCCCCTTCAAGCAGACCCAATTTAGAAGGCTGGGGAGACAGAATTGGTTTTTTTCTCGACGCGTCTCAGAAGCAAGGCAGTTTTTAGTCTTTCTCATGCTCCTGCACCAGTACCTGGGGAGCGTTAATCCTCTCCCAGTGGTTCCGTGATGCCTGAGTGAAGGCACCATTCAGCACCTCGACGCTGAGAATCGAGGCAGTAAATGAACTGAACAAACAGACAAAATGGCTTAACTTGTGCAAGATGTTGTAAAATAAGATTCAGCTCCACCGGCTTTTGAAAGCCAATGTTTCCATGTTCGTTCATGATGCAACTGTTGAAGGATAAGAAACATATTAAGGCCTTAAATCTGCGCTTGTCCTGCGCTCGTGTGAAGAGCTATTGATCTCATTTGTTGGTCTCCAAGCGGCAACTTTCTGGGCAAGTCCAGGTTTGCATTGCTCATAAAATGCAAGCGTAAGAGAATGTTTTATGCAAGCAAAGAAGTCATTCCCTTGACATTACAGGCTATCATTTGGTTTTTGTTAAATTCATGGGTTTGATTAGCTCTGACAATAGCTGTCCTTGTTTCTCTTGAGGTTTTAAATAACTTTTCCAGTTACTCTAGTGAGTTGAAATAATGAAACTAAGTCCTATCTTGTATCTCGTGAAGCTGGATTGAATGAATTGGCTATAAAATGTATTTATAAAAGGCAGTATTGTCCCCAATAGTTTCTCCATTGCATTGTTTGAGAGGGGATCATACCTCTGTCATGCACAGAAGTGTCTTCATAACTACATGGCAAAACAAGACATCCTTTGAATTGACTTAACAGGCAAGAGTAGAAAGCAAGTGCATGATCAATGCATTCAGGTTTGCAGCTGAAAGAGCTTTATGCCCAGGGGAAACTGTCTTGAACTATCTAAGAGAGAGAGAGACTGGTGTTAAAAAGGAAACTTGGGAGACCTTATTGTGGCCTTCCAGTATCCGAAGGGAACCTGCAAGAAAACTGTGGAGAGACTTTTTAGGATGTCAGGCAGTGATAGGACTGGAGGGAATGGTCAAAACTAGAGGTGGGTAGATTCAGATTAGACATTAGGAAGAAGTTCTTCCCCATGAGGGTGGTGAGACACTGGCACAGGTTGCCCAGAGAGGTGG
>WTSP01005006.1:0-106460 GCA_025331215.1 Actenoides lindsayi
ATTTCTCCAACCACACAAGAAACGACACACAATAAAAAAAAAAAAAAAAATAATAAAATATGATAAGATGGTGGGGGAGGGGGGGGGGGGGGGGGGGAAATGCAGTTAAAAATGACCTTCATCTCGTTAAGATTTCCATCTCACACTCTTGTTTCTGCCAGCCCCATCTGAAGGAAAGCCTTTGGGATTGTACTGACAGCAAATTAGCAGCTCATAATGTCTGGAGTTGATTCAAATGTCCCATCGGGATAATGCTGCACTTTCTTTAGCAAACCATCCCATACAAGAACCAGAACTAGCTGGAGTTTACCTTTCCCAATATAATGGATCATGGTTATGTTTTTGTGTAAGTTACCAAATGAAAATGTTTTTAATTCCCTTCCATGGCTGTACCAGTGCATATATAAACAGAATTATCCTTTTTTACTTTCCTTTCAAATTTACTAATAGTCTCTACAGAAGCTTAAACAACATCTCTCAGGACTTGTCAAAATTTGGGGGAAGAAGTAAACAGCAGCCTTAAGCTTCTGGGTACTTTGGAATTTCACGTAGCACAATGCCTCACTTCCATAATGGTTTCACAAGCCTCCAGAAGTACAAAGTGGTAAATATAAGTAGCTAGACTATTCCACAGTTGTCGGCACAATGTGATATCAAAGTCTGGTATTAAAATGAACAGCCATCAAAATAGAAGAATGAATTTTCAGTTGTAGCCCACAGGAATTTCTGCATCCAGATCCCATTAATCATCAGAGTTCTGCATGGAGTTTCTTGTACAAAACCTTTAGCATTCAGCTTAGTATGGTAAGTTATGACAAGCATGGGACCAGGGCCAAACTCTGCCCTCAGTTATATCTCAGCAATACCATTAGCTCCTGTCAAGTTGTACAGCCGCAGTCAAACTCAGATCTGGTCATTTGTCTAGTGTGTAACTCTCAACAGCGCATCAGTTTCAATGGGCCCATTTATATGCTTTAAAACCAAACACATAACTAGTACTTGGTTAAATTGGGAACCAAAATGAAGTTTGAGATGTCTTCTTACACTAAGAAGAGTTCAACACTTAGGTTTCTGCCAGAATACACAAGTCTGACACTATCAGATGAAGACTGTCATGGGATATTTAATTACCAAAATTAGCCAGAGGAATTCAGGGTTTGGGTCTTGACAGAAAAACATGTGAAATATATACTGCATGTTTACATTTTGTGAACAGCTTTTCTTTATTTTTTTTCATAAGTTTTGATATTTTAGTGCTTCAAAATAAATATACGTTAGCATGAAATGCTTTTTTTCCATTCCAAATGACAGAAGGAACCATTTAAAATGTTGTGGTGAGCTTAAAAGATGAAATCAAGTTCATTTTTCTTCCATAGCTGGTTAGAACTAATATTTGCTACCCAATTTAGGTAGCAGTTTAATTTCAGAAAAAGTTGCGCACAAAACATTTGGCTTTATGAAATATTCACAACTATTTTTCTTGGCTTCTGTTCACTGGCAGGCAAAAGGGGTGGTTTAAATATAAAGCATGGATTTTATCGTACATCTTTACCGTACATGGACAATGATGGAGACACACCTCTTTACAGTGCAATCAAGACTTGAAAGCTACAATTTGCAATAAGTAACTGTGCACAGAAGGAAAACATTGCATCTGCTGCCCTTACCACAAAGATCCTTGCATGGTATTTTCTTGCTGAGTACTCAAGTTAAAGCTCAACCAATGAATCATCTATTGTTGCTTCTGTAACTTGTGCAGTTTGAAATGTGCTACTTTTTGGCAGTAAATTTCTGATGGCTAAGAAAGAATGCAAACCAGACAAAGTGAGGCCAGATCAGCAAACTTAATAAGAGGTAAAAGAGCTAGTGCTTCTGGGAGGCATGGCATTTGTGAACTGGATCAAAATGGAAATCAGAAATACAAAACTAGTGTTACCTGGCAGGTTTTCATATAAATTTTTGATTTTTATAAATATAATGATCTCAAAAGAAACATGCCAACTTGGATAAAGGCATATATAAATATATATGTATTCATACACTGTTAAACTCCATAAATCTGAGAAATAATTATATTGGCTTTGTTCAAGTATTCACTTGGCACTTAAATTTTAGGCACCTAGTGACACTCAGCTAAGTGCTTAAATTCCCTTTACAGTCAGAAGGAGAAATACAGGTGTCTTTGAAGAGCTGCAGAGAGAAAGGGTCTGAACACTTAGACTCTTTTCTGGAAACCTTCAAAATCACCCATCCTCTTCTGTTGATTACAACAGCAAGTGACACAGGTACTTTGGGAAAGCTACTTCATCAGATTCATAAAATATAGGAACAAGTTAGATGTATATCTTAGCCTAACTGGATCTAAACTTGATTTCTGATCAAGATAGGGAAACTAATTAAGCTACAGACTCCCCCTGAGCTGCCTGTGTAGTACAAGAAAAAGAAAACAATCCGTGAAATCAAGTCCAACAAAAACACCACTAATCAGTGGACTATTTACCAAGACTATCACAAGGTACAACGGAGGCCAGAAACTCATGGATTCCAGGCAGATTAGAGCTGTATCTGTACATTATGAGTATCCACAGCTATAAACCACAGAAATCACTTCTATCTAGCTACAAGAATTTATGTTATCAACCATCAATAGTACCAACTATCATTAAGTTTGTGCAGCAATTTCCCCACCATAAGTGTTTTCAGTAGCTCAGAAAAGTATTAAACTTTAACCACTCAAGCTGCTTCAGACTGAATTTTGAGCTGCCTTTAACAAAACAGTCTTTCAAAACTTCTTAGCCAAAAAACATCAAGGATTTCCAAGAGTTCAGCCAGAAGAGAATACATATTTTTGTCCATATTTTACAAGATCTGGCAGATTTTATTCTTTCAGTAGTTGACCTCCTCTTCTTGTGAAAAGACATAATGCTGTACAGGGACCCTTTGTGTCAAGAATACTCTTTCAGCTCCCCCTAAGAAAATCTACCCGCCCAACAGCACTGATTATCCTCTGGGAGTATTGGTCTCCCTGTGTGACTACAAAGACCTTCCTGAACCAGCCACGATTAAACTGATACTAATGTTTAGCTAGTTCAAGTTAGAAAAGATGGACTACCTGTCTGATATGCCACCTATTTTCTATTTAAATTAGCCTAGAGAAACTAACTACATGCCTGATGGAAAAAAAAAGCAATCTGTATTAAACAAAGGTAATAGATTCAGAGCACAATCTTGTCAACAGTGGTTAGGCTCATAACTGTGAAACTCTCAGTCAGCTTCCAGATGCACCCACCTGCCCCCAGAGACTTTCTGGGACATCTGGGCTCCTAATGGTACCAATTCACTAAAAGTGTCTTTGTTCAGCTAGTAGGGTACTCCTTTAATGCAGTATCAATATGAATTTTCTGGTTTAGCACAAGAAGAAGTATAGGCTATACTGAAAAGGTCACTTGTACACCCAAAGGAATCTACACACACTCAAGGATATTCAGGGTGTGGTTACTCCAGCATAACTTTGTGTATATAACCAGTACAACTTTCCCATGTCAACAGGGCTATATCTTCAGGAAATCTAACTTCATAAGGGAATGTGATTTCAAGAGAGTCTAAATTACTGTATGACCATCTTAGATTACAACGGGCCATGAATTTGGCTGCAGAGCATTGAGTACAGGAAGCATTATAGTCCTGCTTACCTATGGTGCTGTTTTTGTCTGTGCTCAAGCCTAACCTACTGAGGGATAGTAGCAGCTCAAGTATGTATGAGGTAGCATACAGCTCGAGTATGCAGCACTTTGGCAGAAGGAAGCCAGACAAAAATTGCCTTCAGTGGTGAAGGACAGCAGGGATCCAGCAATGCCTCCCTGGAGTGCCACAAACTGAATGACCAGGTTGGCTCTCAGTTTGCTCTCCCTCACCAGAGCAGGACAGGCAGGTGTGTCGTGTGTGTCCAGCTGACAGCCTTCACCCTCACAACTTGATTTCCTCTTTTATGCAGGCTCTGCCTAAGTGCCTAATCTTGTGTTTAGGATGTCATGCTCTGTTGCTGTGGAAGTTACTGGGATGTCAGAGGTTTAGTATAATGACTTCACAGTAGGGTCGGAGCTGGGGTTAAGGGAGTAGATTAACCATGAGAGAAACCAGAGCTGTAGATGTGACTACTTGATTGCTAGCATATATGGACATGTTCTCTGAGCCCAAAATACATCCCTAAGGAAAGATCAGAAAGCAGTCTGAGGAGCATTTTGTGTTTCAGATTCAATTTGGATGAGTTTTTCTGAAAGTCACAGAGCTCGCACTTATACTTTTTCTGGTTTCTCAGAGTACTGCAGCTCCTTACCTCCTCCCATCCTGCCCCTCGCACACCTCCCAAATGAACAACATTTGTTTGTATGCTAAAACAAGTTAAATTCCAGAGTACTTTTCTATAGCCAAGACATTAGTTTTCCTTCTTCCTTGCTGCAATCTGGTGTTTGAGTCCTTATTGATTGTCCTAGTTTGTAGAAGTGACGTCTGTAAGTCCCTGTCTTGTTTGGTAATTTTCACCCTAAATCTCAGTTCAAATCATCTCATGATAAATCCCTTTCCCTCATCATTCTCACCCCATCTGCTCTCCCTAGTGGCACCTTTATTTTCCATCTTCCCAGCTCATCTCTTCAAACAGCAAGGAAGCTGTTAGCTGCTGTGAAGATTTGTAGGGCACTAAATCTTATGCATTAAACCTTTAAATACATTTATCCAGGTAAAACATTTTGAACCAAATACATAAACTCTGAAGTTCTGCTAGCATATGGCATAATGATTAGCAACCAGATACCAATGATTTTCATCCTCTTTATTATCATTATTTTAATGGTATAAAATCTCTTTTCCATTTATCAGTTTGCTTGAAAAAATGTTCTACTCAGTTTATCTTTCATTTGCTTCATCATTCTCATTACTGAAGTAATGGCTGAATCCAAAAGTCATTGATTTCTTTAGGTTAAACAGCCCATAGAATGGATTCTGACCCTAATTTGTCTACAGGAACGTTTCTGGTAAAGTGTCCTTTCTAAGTCAATATAGCTTCAGAGTTATCAAAGCAGTTCTTGTGATGGTTTGGGCCTCATTAGTCACCAAAGAAGTACTAAGTGTGAAAAATAGTTAGATAGCATTCTCCTGAATGTCCTGAGTCTCATTTCAAGGGATGAATCACAGCATAGTTTGATTCTTTGTTCATCCAGCTTCATTTGTCCATTGCCTGAGTACATCATGAGTCATTCACCCAACCTGCATGCCAAGATTCCTGTCTACCGGAAGCTTTTAATATCTGCCAGTATATCAAAACATAAATGTCTTCTTTTTTTTTTTTTTTTTTTTTTTTTTTCCAAACAGAGTACTCTTTTACTTTATTTTTCACTAGTTAGGAAAGAAAAGGCTCTGAGATTTTCTGGTATGCTGTGTTAAGCCTGTATTTTTGACTGCTTTGTGAGCTGCTACTTGTAGCATGCAGTTGGGCGCTGTCAGGGTTAACAGGAAAATACAGAGAAGAAATTGCAGGAATCTGTAATGGAAAGGGACTATGACATCATCTGGTCCATCTTTTGCCAGTATAGGCCTGTTCTCTACAGTATATCAAAGTACAAGCACTTTAAACAGCTTTTTTAAAATTAAGAAGCAACATCTACAATTAACAGCTGTGGGTGTGACCCCGGAAGGAGGAATAGGTGGCTTGCAGTGATCCAGGGTAGCCCTGTGTGTCTGTCACACTGAAGGATGACCAGAGACACTCGCTGCGACCACCTAATTACAACTAGATTACTGTGTCTTGAAACATACAGGCTTTCTCATTCTATTTGTTCTTAGTCTCCTCTCCCTTTCGGAGGAACACTGGGATGTTAGCTTATTCCAGTTTCTGAAATACACTCATAATTCCATCTGGGTCTTTCTTGAAGCTGTTGGACTGTGCTGTTCACTGAAAGTTGCTCTTCCTGGAGGGACAAATTCAGCACCCCTGCCTTGTGGCATAGGAATGAACCCGCTGGCTTAGGCTCCCTGGCACTTCACTCAGACTTCTCTGCAAATGGCTTCTCTACAGGTGCCAGTGCAAGCAAGGGCTTCAGAATCAGGCCTTCAGGTAATAAGACTTACCAAATTTAACTGAACAACACGTCTCATGTGCAGTGAAATAAATGTGGTAAACCACCAATGATTCATCGTTTACTTATTGCATAAAACAGGTTTTCTTCTGAGTCACACACATGCTAAGAAATTTTTCCTTCTCAAGCAAAACAAAATCCAGTGTTATTTCAAGGCTGGGTGAAAAATGTTCAGATAAAATAAGAGCTCCTTGAATCTTTGTTCAAACCAGGAACCTTATAAGTAAACTTATTAGATATTCTGAGAGGTTTGGGAATTTCATTTTCCACCCAATGCTTCTGCAGAACATGTTATTGTATAACTGGGTGTCTCAGAGGGTGATGGAGTATGAATATGCTGAGATCCCTCTGAAGGTCATGGGACCCTTTTTCTCTTTGCACTACTACTTTTGGAGAACCTGAGTGTGTTATTAATGATAATCCAAACATGTTACATAACTGACCTGAGATCTGAGTTCAAATGAATTGTGTCCACCTGGTCATCATATGCCAGCAAAAGAGACTGTTCATTTTTTTAAAATGAGCAAAGTATCCTTGAGCTCATTTCTGGAGAGAGAGAAGCACACAGGAAGGAAAAAAAACATAAATAACTAAATAAAGGGACAAGTGAAATGACTGGAAAAAACATTTAGTTTTACCAAGGACTGGAGCAACTTTGGAACATAAAACTGCTTCATTTTGCAGCAAAAGGAAGCATTATTTTAGATGTATATGCTTTTGGGTTTCAGACTGTGAATTGTATATGCATTCTTTTGCCATTAGTTTAAGAAACTTGCATCTGTACTGCCTGCCATAGACTTCAATCTTAAGCAGAGAAAGGTATGTGATGTGCTTCACCCCAGGAAATTCACATTGGTTTTGCTAAGGGATGTTGAAGAAGAATAACAGCTAAAGTTGTCAGCAAGTTCATATGACAAATACGTGAAAAATTATGGACTATCAAATTCCAGCTGAAATTTAGGATCTGTTTCAGTGACACATTCAATATAATTATAGCTGTTAACATTCGAGTCAATGATATAAGCAGCATAGTGTAGGTTCTAACTTTGTAAAAATATGAATGTTTCTTACAGATGTAAATTGATTAGCAAGTGTAACCTTTTGGGTGGGTGCATTCTGCATTGGGCAAGCTGTTTCCCTCCACAGGTACAACAGAAAACTTTGGGATCTGTGTTATTGCATTTGGCTACTATCATCTTTCCATTTTGTTTTTTACATCATCAGTTAACTGACACATTTCATCATGACAACTAGTATATCTCATTAACACAGTGCATTGTTAATACACAGACTCGGGAGTAGATTTGGCAAATGTAGTGGAGGAATAAGCTGAAGCATGGAGGAGAGATGTGAGTGGCAGGAAGCGATGTGAGTTGCTGTCAGTGAAGCTTCACAATGAAGTGAACTTGAGACAGCAAGTTGTGCTTGAGGTGACAGCCGACCCCCTGATTAAGACAATAGAAGTAAAGGAGATGACAGATTGAATCACAGGACACGGAGCCTCAACTTTGAAAACTTTAACGATAGAGTTTTGTTTCATCTCTGGGGTCAAATGGTGTCTCCAAATGAAAGGAGAAAGGAAAAGAGCAAGAGGAAGGTAAGAATTTGACAATATCTTCTGAGTTTCAAGAGACTAGAGAACAAGAACTATGAAGGTGGAAGATAACCAGGAGGAGAGTGATGGAAGACAGGGAGGAGCATATATCAAGGGAGGCTACCAACAACAGCAAAAGGTTGAAAAATGTTTAAAAAACAGTTCAGATGTTCACAAGATCCCCAAGGAAAGATCTTTGAAGAATAGAGTGTTTAGAGAACAGAAGAGGGCAGGGAAGGGCCCTGGAATGTAGTCAGACCTCCTGAGTCAGGTAATCAGATGTGTGTCTAGAAAACAACCTGTGATGCAGAAGTTAATAGAGAAGTTATGTTAAGAGTTAAGTGCAGAGGAAAATGAAGAAGAATGAACAATGGGCTATGGGTAGACTGTACAGAAGGTCTGAGGAGCAGGTGAAATTTGAATGAGATACCTTCAGGAGGTTATGAAATAGTGAGAGAGATGGAGGAATTGGTAGCCAGAAAAGTAGAGTACCGTTGAAGACAAAGGAGGTAGAATTAGGCAATAGGGTTGGGATTCACCCAAGCAAATATACGTAGTTCTAGAGTACAGTTAGTCTCGTCCTAATGCAAACAGTTAAAGGTAGGTGTGATGAATCACGTGCTAAAAGTACCAGTTTCCTCCCATTAACTACAAAGGACACCCAGATGCAATCACTTGCATTGTCAGTATCTAAACTTACTAATCTGGGAGGAGACAAGGAAAGAATACCTGAAGGGAAAGGTGGAAAGAGTTAGAACATGAGATGAAGGAAGGTGCTAAACACTGAGGAAAGAAGAAAGGGGAGAAGTGGGATGGAGAAGAGACCTTAAGGCTTCTGTATGACTGCTGTCAGCCAAAAAAAAAAAAAAAAATCTATAATCAATAACCAGCTTATCTGCTAAAGAAGATCCAGCTGCATTCCCAGAAATCTAGGAAATGAGGGGCAGTAGCAGAAGTAGGTAGACTCAACTTGTTCTATTCATGCTGATGCCAGAATCGTGAGTGGACAGGTGGATAGTCAAGAGACACTCAACCTTACCAGTTATAAGCTATTTTTGGTCTGGGTGCAGCATATTCCCTCTCATGCAGTACTCTGCCCAAGCAATGCATGTCTAGAAGAGAGATTAAATAGCTCAAAATGCAGCCCCAGGTGAACATGATTAAACTAATTCCAGATTCCAATTTATAAGTCTCCTTTCAGCTGATGATCTGGAACATGTGAATTCACCGCTTAGGTCTTTGCTAGTCCTGGAATCCCTGCATCTGGTCGACATGACCTAAACTGCACCATCTGGATACTTAAGAAAGAGCAATGCTTCCCCACTCATAAGCAATATTTTTAAACAAACAGCATTTTCTTGGGGGAGCAGGCCAAGGAAAAGAAGCATAACACTAGCTTGGAAAAGCTGAATAATTAACTGTTGAAAAAACTCTCATCTTTCAGGATGCTCTGGCAACAGCTGTGAGCTGTTTCTTCTCCTGTAGCTAGGACTGGCTACTGAGGAAGTCATGATTATACCTTCCTCGTTGTACCACTTCCAGCTCAGTATCCAAGCTTGAAGGCATTCAGGGACATGCAATTTCCATGGTTTTTACTGCTGAGCCTAGCTGAAATCACCAGGCAGGAAACACAAGCAAGGACCAAGAAAAGAGAGCAGCTCCATTTCCTGCCATCATTGGGCAGCTGAGGGTTTAGCAGCTTTTCAGACAGGGGTGTAGTACAACTAGTTAGGTTTAAGAACACATGGCAATAGTTTCACCAGAGACTATACTAGTTGCATAGGGAGGTTCTCATCTCAGCTCCTGATCAGGACTCTTCCAAGCTCATCCTCACATCACCTCTTCCCTCTTCTGATATTTTGGCAGCAGCTGGGCAATGCAGCTGGAGCTTGTAGCATGGTGATGTACTTATTCACTCTTATTCTTTAAAGGGAGCATCCTCCTATTCCTTCTTCCCTCCCCTCCTTCATCTGCTCTGCATCTTTTCTGAGAGTCCCTCATCCTGCTGCAGGGTCTCTTGCCAAGGCATTTTGAAAACTTACATTTAGATGTGAAATCAATAAAATTATACCAGAACAAAAAGAATTTCAGACTATTATGTAAAAGAAATGGAAATAAGACCTTGGTTATCCAGCAAAATTTTCATTTTTCCAGAAGATGCTGAAAACTTGTTCCTTCCCTTGGAGAAATCTCTCTCAATTTGGACCTTCTCATGAATTAAGTGCTTTTGACCTTCCCAACAGGTGTTAAGAATGCCATCTCCACTCTTTTATGGTTTCAGGCAGGTTAGGACTTCAAGCTGGGGCACAGATGAGAAAAAAGGAACATGATGATGCTGGAGGAAGAGCAGGTAGCAAGGCATGAAGGAAGCATTCAAAATGACATTGTCCTTCAGTTACCTTAGCAATTGGTCCATTTCCTCCCCTTGCTGTACCAGATGGACAGCTCAGATAGCACATGCAATGGCTTGCCCATGGGAGACTCCAGCAAGCCCAGCAACTGCGTTTAAATGCCACAGGTAGTAAGACTGTCCTGATTTTAATGAAAGCCACAGATAAATAACATTTGCTGGAGCCACAGATAAATAACATTTGCAGGACTCAGCAGTTGTGTTTATAGTTGTGTGCATAGAAGTGCTTGCAACCAGAAGCAGAGAGCAGAACATTTAGGGGCAGATATGCTGATTATAAAGTACAGGCCAGCTCCTGCAAGTGTCTAAATGTCATCAGAGCAGCTGGGATGGCGCCTGGGGAGGGCACTGGGCCCCATCTCAGGTGTTGTGTGCTTGGCTCCTGCTGACGTCAGTGGAAGTTCAAGGCACTTAACACCTCCCAGGATCAGGCTGTGAGAACGACTTCCAGAAGGAAACTATCTTGAAAACAGATCATGTGCTGTTAAATGTAGCATAGATGCAAAAAGGGCAGAGTGGTTCATGTTGCAAAATGTATCTTCTGTAGTGCAGTATCCCCAAGCTGTGAGCTTATTCACTCTTGGCTCCCTCTTCCCACTGTCTTATCTGTTACGATGTTGGCACAGAGCTGAGTCCCAATGGGACTGCAGAACTGGAACAAAATGGTAAATGTTCTCCAGGTTTTCTTTTCTAACAGAATTCCCTAACTCCCAACCTACTTAAGGGGGAGCCATGAGCTAAAGTAAAATTATAGTTTTGTCTTCTTCTCAAGCCAGATATCTCCAGAGGGAATTCTGCTCACATTGTACCTTTTCTCCAGAACTACTACCACCACCACAGCACCTTGCAAGGAAAACAGATTCTTTCTGTTCCCCAATGAAGGTTTCAATTAACAATGGTAGATTAAATGAACAGCCTTTAGTCAATTAAATTTTGTTATTCTTTATACCAGTTGTTTTATGCACTGGAATCTTATATTTAATCTTTTACAGCCAGTCAGAACATTTATATAATGTTATAAAGTCTGCAGCTGTTATATGTGATTTGGCAAATAAAGGAGAGAGTACAGTTGAAAAAAAGAAAAAAATTAAAAGCTTCTAGGTCCTCTTATTTATTTTTAGAAATGCAAAGTTTCTAGTTAAAATAAAGTTTGATCAAATAAAAATTGTACTAAATGAAGCAGCCTCAATTTAAAACTTTGTAACTCTCTGAATTATTTCAAAGATGATTTGTAATTTTTTCTTGAAGGAAAATTAAGCATCTGTTACTTTCAGTATGAGGCATAGTGAAAACATGCAGTAATTTTGTGATTTTCAAGAGTCTGTTCTCTCTGCTGTGTTTTAATGCTCCAGACTGCTGCATTCCTGACATCACAGACAAAGCAGTACTCTATTCTTAAATCAGGAAAGAGGATTTCAATGCATTGGAATTTATGTAGGAATCACCCAAAGGATGTCATATCCTGTCTATGAATATATCCCTACATCCTACTGGATACATGCATTCAAGATATTGCATCTATTTGACCTCAAAGCTACCACTGATACTAAGAATTGACACAGACTGAACCTCCAGAGATTGATAAATTTCCCTTGCAAGTCATCATCGTATTCACTACAAGTCAATGTATTTATCCATTTGTTAATTCACTTTATATACAAGGAAATTTTCAATGGCTGTTGTCCTCTCTTTTACCATGGTGATAATAGCTGTAATAAAAAGAAAAGGAAAGGAAAGCAAAGAAAACTAAAATAACAGTTTTCATTTTCTCCTGAGACATTTCTCATTCATAGCATGGTTTTCATAGAGGTAAAGATGCTCACTATGACACAGAGTTACTGCCCTCTGGCATAAATGTAGAAATCTCTTTTGAAAGGCAGGACGAGATCTAAGATGAGAGCTAGTTGTGGATGCTCCATCACTGGATGCATTCATGACAAGGCTGGATGGGACCTTGTTCAATCTGCTCTAGTGGGAGGTGAACCCATTCACAGCAGGGGATTGGAACTAGATAATCTTTACGGTCCCTTCCAACCTAAACCATTCTATGATTCTATGATCTCTGGGTGCAACGAAACATGAGATGAGAGGATGTGACTAGAGGCTATGCTTCTTGTCCACTCATCCTACAAAAAAAATACTTTAATCAGGGAAGAAATAAAGCAGCCCTAACATCTGCTTTGCATCAGGAAGAATAGTTGAGTATGTAACAGTCTACCCAACTTGCTGTAACAAGAGCACAAGACAACTCAAGCCTCCTTCAGCCCTGTGGACAATTCTATGAAGACAGGAGAGCCAGAAGCAGGTGACATCAACCATGGCAGCAAGCAGAGGGGCACACTACCTCAAAAAGCATCCCTGAAAAAGGCACAAAGAACAGGACATGAAAGTCATAAGCAGTCATCAAACAAATTGTTTAGCACAGCAGAAAATAAAATCTGAGCTCCAATGTGAGAAATGCTGGCAAAGTTTCTTGTGGATATTCAGTGTTGTCTGACCAATATTCACAGGAGGAGTCTAGAGAAGAGAGAGAGTATTCCAGCTGAGGCAGGGGGTGTTTCATAATTCTTTATTTAATTATGGCGTTGAAGCTGTAGTCTGGTCTCATGGGAAGCACAATGGAAGATTAAATGGCAGCAAAGATCATGCTGCATTCCTTCTCTGCTCATGTCCAGATTTCTTTCACATATGAGTTGTTTGTAACATGCTGAACTTTTTTAAAAAAAAAAAAAAGTTGAGTGTGAGGGGAAACAAGAAAGGGGTCAGCTGGACTCAGCCTGACCTTTTATTTTTTTTCATAAACTAACACTTGTGTTTGGGAGCAATGAACTAAATATGAACTAAATATGGACTTTGCTCAAAGATAGATTCAAGGTTAAGGGGGAGACTTTTGTTGTATTACACAATGCTCTGGGATAGACTATTGCTGGTCTTTGCTCTGCAGATGTAGCCATGGCTGATTATCCCTACTCCCAAACCTCTTTACTCACCCGCACTGTTTGGTTTCCAAGAGAATGATTCTCTAGTGACGGATTTATTTCTGCAGAAATGCGTACATTAAACTAACTTATTTTACAACTCTTCATCATTGTGCATCCTCTATCCTTAGCAACAGAGAAAAAAAAGTTTTACAAAACATACAATATTCAATAGTAGGGTTTGCTGTTTGTTTGTTTATTTGCTTTATTATTGTGTATAATGTGAAGATTTTATATTTTGTATTAATTACTGAGTCAAAATTAATATATAAACCAGAATGAAAATTATGGAAGGAAAATTAGCAAAAAAATGTCCCTTACTATCGTTGAAATAAGACCAGAAAAATAAGTTTTTTAATGAAATATCCTTAAGTTTCTGTAGCATTTATTAAATTTTACATTCAATTTTAAATCTGCGCTAATTCCTGTTCTAAGCACCAAGCAACTATCTCTAGAGTAACGAAAAGAAACTACTATCAATGAATACATGCTATGTGTAGTGGGATAGAAGAGGGAAAAGATGTGGATCAGCAAAAAGGTAGGTAACAGTGGTTATACTTTATAAAAAGAGAGCCATACATTATCCTATTCCTGCATAAAGTAGGAACTCTGTGTTTCTTTTATAGTGAACTGAGCAGTTTCCAGAGAAATTAAAAGTTAGCCCTAGAATTCCTTTGTGTTTTCAGGATGTTCCTTGAGAAGAATAAAATTAAGTGACCCCTTGAAGCTTTCTAATGGAAAATGATGTTGCAAAGATGCATTACAAGAAACAGTATGCTAAGTTGCAAGATCTGAATACTGGTTCAGAAACTTTGGGGAAAAAAACAGAAATTAAAAACAAGGGAAATTCATTTGTACACAAAGAAGCAAATATACTTGCTCTGAAATCCAGGAGAAGGCAAGAAACATATCTGAAGGTCTCCTGTATTTCTTGGTAAAAAGAAGGAAAACAGAAAAGGGGGATGTCAACACCACAACATACTATAAATACATAGTAAGAAGGAAGAGGTGAATGATGATTTCTGATGGCAAACTTCTGAAGCATTCTAAAAGCAGTATCTGCTGGAGATAAGTGACTTTATTTGACTAACTGTCAGTTGGGATGGCAATTTATATTTGCAGCATATTTGGAGGACACTTTGTTACTTCAGAATACAAAAGTGGCAGAAAAGGAAAGGTTGTTTTAGCTTATGTCTGAGAAGATCAGATGAGACGTCACGCAATTTTCCTTAATAAGGACAATAGTACGACAGGGATCATGGCTAAAACAAAAACTCAAGGAACTGGAAGATCTTTTCAGGGAAAGGAACAGGAAATCAAAGACAAGAAAACAGGAGTTTCTAAGTGAGACAACTTGAAAGAAGGGAATAGTGCAAAAGTGGAGTGAATGGCTGATATGGCTTCATTAGGAACTTCTTAAGGATGCAAAGGGTGAAAAGAAATCATAAAAACTGAGATCCAGGAAAAGTAAATAAAGATGGGAAAAAGAACAGATGAAAATAGAACACACAGATAAAAATAGAAAAGCTACTGCAAGAATATACAAGAACAAAATCCACTTAGACATTAGAAATCTGAGGAAAACAAATATTCACTCTTTACCAAGAAGAAAATTTCACAGAGAAGGCAGAAGAAAACTGTTAGTTGTTTCACTGTTTACAGTAATCTTTAACTATGTAAGCATTAATCACAAAAGTAATTAAATCATTTAAAAAAAAAAAAAAAAAGAGATCAGAAGGAGGAAAAACATGTTTAACGACTGAAAGAAGCTGCATACCATCAAGTTCACTGATAAAATATAGCTAGAGCAACCTGAACCAGCCATAAGTATTTTTGAGGATTCATGGATAACTGTATGAACCTCAGAAAAGTCAATCTCACCATACTTTAACAACAGGAGTTAGAAGACCAGGGAGCCTAATTTCCAGTCATTATTTAAAATAATTTTAATACATAAGAATAGAAGATATTAAAAGGAGAATTCTGCAGATATATCAAAAATAAATGACAACAAGCTCACCAAATTTATTTTTCAGACATGATTGCCAGTATCCTTGATATAGAGATTAAAGAAATAGTCCCTGCAAGACATCCTGACACAGACACTACTTCTTATCAACAAAATAGTTTGGGTAAAATATCAATAAGCTCTTATACAGCCAATTGGAAGTCCTGCTCTAAGCATACCTATTAATAAAGGGGACCATTTGGAGACAGGTACTATAAATAGGATCTTTATATCCTACATGTAAGACACCAAGGTGAAAATGTTGACAAGCACTTGGGCTACAAGGTCAGAATTCAATGGGATCTTGGGAGAAGAAATAGTCCAAACAGGAAGAAATTCTTGAAAGATAAGTTGCAACAGTGCATGTGAAATCCAGACATCTCAGACAGTTGGGGTGAATTACCCTGCAGAGATGCCTGTGTCTCTGCCTTGCAACTAGATGAAGCCCAAGGAAGTGCGTAGAAAAATACTTCACTTTTGAGTGGGTTTTGTAAGGTGAGATAAATTCCATTTTGGAAGAACTGAAATGCAGATATGAAGAGGAGAATATTTGTGGCTGGACAACAGTTCAGCAGGCAAGATCTCAGAAATATTGAAGATCTCAAACGTATGATGAGTCAAACATGGTGTTTTGAAGAAGAAACTATTCTTATTCTGGGTTATATTAAGAGGATTGAGCCATGAAAGAAATTGAGTATTTATTCAGCCCTTCTCAGAATCGACAAGGTTGTGTCTTAAATTCTGTACCCAATTTTGGAGGGATAGCAGAAAGAATCCAGAATAGAGAGGTTCAGAAAACATCACCCATTGATATTCCCTTCAACCTTACAGTTGTATAATTCTTTAGCAAAAAAACCTTCTGTCAGCTGCATGATTCACTTAAAATATTACTGGATATTAAAGTGTTCTAGTAAAATAATTTATGTAACAGAGAAAACTGGTGTTTGAACTGTGGAAACCAGTTGTAAAGAGGCAACCTTGGCTTTCTTACACAGGAAAGCTTCCTCCAAAGGCTATATTTACCCTGTTTGAAAACTATCTGGCTGGCTCCAGAGCAGATCTCTCCAGCTCGGGGAGAAGTCTGTGTATGCAGATGTTGTAGATAGGGATGGATCAAATTCCTGCTTTGTGTCCTCATGAAATAGAAGAATGAGGCTCACAGGCTGCAGCTCTCCAGATCTGTCAAGCTGGCACCTCTCACCATCATTACACTTGCATTAGAATTGCTGTCTTAAATTATTTATGCCAGAGTGTGAAGTCTGGTGGTGAGGACAGAATTCTGGGGATGATCAGTGGTGTATCAAAACCTGCTCACGGCAATAGTGGAGTCTCTTACAGCTGGTCCCTTGGTGGGGTCAGCCTAAGGCCAGCGATATGCTCTGTCCAAAATTCTCCATTCATCCTGCTAGGAAAAAGAGGGAACAAGCCATCTGAACAAGGTAAGGCTTTTACTATCCCAAATAGACTTCAGCACGTGGACTGTTGCCTGAACTGGAAAAGTTAAAGAGAAAAGCAGCAACTCAGATGAGGATGCCTGGTGCTGATGACATTATATATGTCATCTTGAAGAGCTGATGAGGGAATATTACTTGCATTGACACATAAAAATGTTGAAAGCTTTCAGATCTGAAATACTGGAATTGGGTGGGAATCTGACCAGAAGTTGCCGTACTTTGGGTTTGTTTCGATTTCTTCCAGGGAGCATTTCGGCATTTTGCAATCAAAGTAAAGAGCCTTCAAAATATCTCTCTCAACACAGTGATACAGCCGCTCCCTCTTTGAGGCACAACCACCATACAAATCACTGCAATTTGAATTATTCCTTAATTATCTCATAAAAGCTGCAGAGAATACACACTGTGCCAGCTCATCAGCTGGTGTAAATCAATACAAATCCACTGTCTTCCATGCAAAGCCCACTAAAAACACTAAAAATCACTTAACTGACATTTCTGCAGTACAGATTTGTCTATTTTATAGAGCCAAAATACAAGCTAAATAAAATTTCTGTACAGGATGTAACGCCAGAGTTGAAGTGTGCTATGGCTTTTTGCTCCCCTTTTTCTCACCAATGTTTAGCACACAATGGAGAATGGCTGGAATGACATTGTGGGGCTAATCTTGCTTCCTTGATGCAGGGTGCTAGAGATCTCCACATGTGCACTGATCATACTGGGCTCTGACCAGTCTCCTGCTCCCTGAGCGCAGTGAGAAGCTGCAGAACTTTGGGAGTCCCAGCTTCTTCCTTCCTCCTTACTCTCTTGGGCATTAAAAGGTGCTTTGTCTTTCAGATGAACTCCTTACCTCTCAAAGCACAAGCCTTCAAAATACACAATTAAAAAAAAGATAAATAAATAAACAGGTGTCTTCAT
Source organism: Actenoides lindsayi (assembly GCA_025331215.1). Classification (NCBI taxonomy): domain Eukaryota; kingdom Metazoa; phylum Chordata; class Aves; order Coraciiformes; family Alcedinidae; genus Actenoides; species Actenoides lindsayi. The sequence continues at coordinate 17,497 of WTSP01005006.1, forward strand.
GAAACTTCCATGCATTTTTTTTCTCCTAAAATCCTGTATCTGAACAATTGTCTAGGACTTAAACACAATAAATTAGAATGTGTGTACAGAAGATAAAATAACTAAGCTCTGATTCACCAAGGCATTCAGTCACACACAAGACTTAAAATGCTTGAAATGACTGTGCTTTTAACATTTTTAAATGCAAACTCATGCATTTGAAACACAGATATTTATCAGTGCATAAGAAGGAAAATTTTGACAATAGTATTCATAGGTTGCTAGACACACACTGGAGTTTAATCCTCATAAATCTAAACCAGCTATCCTCTCTTAAGCTGAATTACTCCCATTTTACACCATGTTCATTATTTTATTACAGTCAACATGCAAAGTTAGCAGCCCCTTAGTGGATGTAAATCAGTTTCCCATACATCAATTGTTCTTTCCTGAAGCATTTTCAACTGGGCTGACCTTTCTACTAGAAGATAAACTGTTATATATTTGAATATTCATATAGTACAGTCTTCTATAAAGAAATATTTTCAATGTAATACTTGTCAAAGATGTAAGAACTCAAGTTAAATGCTTTATAAAACAGCTGTTCTTTTAATGTTGTATTTTAGCCACTTCGGGCATTTAAACAGAACATCCAGTACTAGCCAAAGAAAAGAAAATAAAAAATAGTTAATACTCACTTTCTGTTGCTGCAGACTTGTACAACATGAATTTTCATTCTTATGAGAAGATTTGTCAATAGCATTTTTTTAAACTTATAGTTAATAGCAATGATTTTTGGAGAGTTCTCAGTAGCAACACATTTCTTACAGTACAAGTAGATAAACTCAATGGCAAGATGTGAATTGATGAAGAATTTGTGGCTATGGATATGTGAATATGGATAACAAATGCAAAGGTTACAGGTTTTGTCCTTCTTTTTCATGCCGTTTTTTTAGCAACCAGCTTTATTCTCTCTGGGATGTAGGAGTAACAGCTGTTCTGCATGTTTCTGTGTAAATTTTGCCACTTCATCACAGAAACATTTTAGAAGACTGTGGCCCATGCAATAGAAGAGTGTATAATCATACACTATCCGGTCAGAAAATTAGTGTAGGGTCTAGGGCAGACACTGAGTCCTGCTAACAGAAAGAGGGAAGCATGGCTTTGTGGAAATGCTCAGCACCACACTGACAAAAATACACCTTGAAATTAACCACCCTGTCTCATATGGGATGGTGGTTTTCTATGTTGGGCTTTTTCTTTCACTTGCCTAAAATCAAGTGTCAAAGCTGGCATATCTAAAAGAAGATGAAGTACTGAATATTAGCCAATAGGAAAATGTTCTTTGATTTCATTTATGTCAAAGTCAAGTCATGGAGGATAACACTAAATTCACAGTTAGGCATAGAAAGATTCATGGACTTTCATTACTCTTTCTTCATTTTTGTTAACTCAAACCATATCTTTCAGAAACGTGCCCAAGTTCAGCTTTCACACCATGGGAACTGAAGCATCTGTCTTTGCACTTGGTCACTATCTTGTATGTCTGCACACGCATATGTATCCCCTGGGGTCTGGAGCCATTGGATCTAGAATGATTGAACACTTTAAGAGCTTGTTCCCTCATCATGTGTAGTTTAAAGAGAGTTTGTACAACTTCCATCAATCTGCAACTTGACACATGTAATCAAGTAGGAAAAGCAGAGCTTGCTGCTTCAAGCTGTGCCCTGTCACATGTTGCATGGACTATATAAGGGCAAAGAAGCCATCTACTGAAAATCACAGCTGTGAACATTGAGATTAGTAAACCAACTAAGCAAAGGAACACGAAGTTCAGGAGCCTTAGAGACACTGGTAAATATTTCTCCACCCACCCCATCTTGCTCATTACTAAAAATCCATGAGAACTGCCTGACTGGAATGCTTTGGTTTGAAGCCTGATTGAATCTTGGACAAGATGCTGCACACAAAGCATTTTCTTCCAGCAACCTACCAATCATGCTAACAGTTGTTGATTTCAGATTTATCACTCCTCTTTAAGAAGTGAAAAACTATCATTACAGCTTCCAACGCTAAGGAAATCTGCCAGAGGTAAAAAACATAGTGAAGATAATTAGAATTGAAGGAAATTTTTTTTAATGAATTTTGACCATGCATCTATATGTTTATTTCCCTACAGCTCTTCCCAGTTTATTGATGTCAACCTTTCCACCAACAGTAAATAGCAATCTTGTATGTAATTTTTCTTTTTTCTTACTAGATCAGTTATAAGAGTCACAATTCCTAATGGATTCATAAATAAAATAGTATTTTATAACATTCAGTTCTGACATCTTGCCAGATAAGACTTCAAGAAAGGATACCAGTTGTCTACAACTGCTACATTTCATATGTTTTCAACTATCCCTCCTCTGTAAAATTTCACATATTAATGATGGCATTCTCAAATTTGTTTTAGATGGAAAGAAAAAAGTCAATTATCATTTTCAATTGCAGGTTCAAATATAATCTTTACAAGCTTCTTAAAATTGAGAAGCTAATAAAATTGATTATATCCTTGCTGATTCCAAAGTCCAAATTAAAGGTGTTTAGCTATAAAGTTAAAAACACAGAACAAGATGATCAGATTACATAAAACATGAATTGGTACAACCCATTAAAATGTTAGACTGTTAAGTTTTCCCCTTGGCTTTAAAGAATCCTTCATTCCGGTTACAACTGGTGGAAATTCATATTACTTTCTGTGCGTAGAGATGGACATTGCCGCTTCCAAGTCTTGTTTTGTTTCTTTATAAGAAAAATACACCAGTTAGGCACTGAAATGAAACTGGGAGGTTTGTACATTATCAAGCTACCATGAGATGTTAACTGTTTTTCAGGCATGACTCATTTAAAAATATACTAAAGTGTAAAGGTAATGATTTCAAAATCAGACTCTGAAATTCATCCTTAATTTGGTCACTTAGAGAAGTGTCCTGCTATTACAAAAAATTAAGGGTTTTTCAACTCTCTCTTATTTTCATAAACTGCAACTGCTAAGTATTTTGCAAAGTAAAACTCATGAAAACACAACTGTTCAATAGGACAAAAGAAATCATTCCAGCTTTCTGATTCTCTCAGAAAAATGTCTGTTTTGACACCACCACGCCCCAAAATGGAGAAATGGTAGAGATTCTATAAAACCTTATTATTAGCTTATTAGTACTGCTTTACTTGGAAGGTACTTAGATACTATAGTGATGGTTACTTCATCTTAACCAAGACATAACATAGATCATTGTGTGACCTGTAGTGACCAAATCCCAAGATAATAGGCTCTTAGAGTTGCACTTTGGGTTATTTTACTTTGTTTACAGATGGTAGCATTTCAGTAAGATTTTCCAAAGGGAAAAGAGCTATTTTAGCATGCAAAGTGTTTTGGGCTAGGCTCGTAATTACCTCATCCAACACAGATACAAAAGCAGCTATGATGAGAAGTTTCACAATGTTCCTTGCACATAAATGCTTCTTTTTTTTCAGTTGCGATAACTTGTATTATTTTCAAGTCACCTGTAGCCCAAACCTCTCAGAAGTACACTTTCCTCTCTTGTATATGGGTTCATTTCACCACATCATGGTTAGAGGGCATCAAGGTCCATTTAAGGCAATTGTGTGACCCAGTAGACCTTTTTGGTCACAACAGGAAGCTTCTTTAACACATGAAAATCATGCTGGCTCTCAAAGGCACTCAAGTAATAAGAAAGAGCAGGAGAATGTGAGTATCATCTGCAAACAAGAGCTGAGTAAAACAGTGTATTTCTCTCTACTGTGCTGTGACCTACACACTGAAATACTGTGAGACAGTTCTGAGCCCAGGAGAGGAACTAATTTCTCTCTCCAACAAGTGATAAAATCATGCTGGGTTTCACAGTGTATAGTGGGAGGAGATGGAGCCAATTCTAACTTTTAAGCACATATATACAGGGGTCCCAAACCCAGGCACTTCTACCAATGTATGAATTACCCTGCTCCTACCTCACACATCTCCTTTTTACAGGATTGCCAGGGAGGGGAAGAGCCATTTGTCCCTTCTCAGCTATCTAGAAAGGGGCATTGACAATCAGACCTTAAGCTTTTAATAGTAACTCTTCTGACTACTGGACTTTTCCTTACAGAAATGGGCTTGGTATTTAAAAGAAAATCCCCCATGTTTTCTAATCACTTGCAGAAAATAAAAATTGAAGATCATTATAAACATTAAGCTTGACAGAATACTAAAATATCTTTTCCCTCTAACATGTCTTATGCTGGAGGCCTGATCCATTGGCTTTCTATTTTGGGAGGTGAAAGAAACTAGTCACTGGGGTGATATTAAAAATAGAATTTCTTCAAGATATTTGCATCATTTAAATAGGTCATAAACAGAGGCAGAAGCAATATTTATTGTGCTATTAAGGTAAACAAAAATAGAAACCCACAGGTAATTAAGAAACAGATCAATTCTGGCAGGTGAGTTCCAGCAGTCTGGTTTTGATATCCAAACGAGGGATTAGAGCCAGGCTATAGACCTGCCATAATAAATTAACTATATTCCCATACTGTCATGGCTTGTTTCTTTTCACTTCTACTTTCATTTTACATTAGCAGCATTTGGTGCTGTGATGCAGGAAGAGGCCTTTTCATTTCTTAATCACCCCTGAGCTTGGAGTAGGTTTTATGGTGAAGCTACAATCACTGCACAGCAACCAGCGTGGGGCCATCCTGTTAGTCTGTATCTGTGCAGCACTGACCTCGGAACCTGGCATCTGTACACAGCTCATGAGAAACAGAGAAGATTCACTTACATTTTTTAGAGGAAATGGGTTGTCAGTGAAATAATGAGTTTTGTGAGCAGAAACTGCAGGGGTGGGGGGAAACACCACAGAAGTATTATGACAGGACTGAAAAGCAGTACCACTTGAAAATAGAGGGTCAAACAGGAAGTGTTGGAGCAAATTTGTGGAATGTATTTTTAAAAGGAATCTGTTTATTTTCTACTGCAGTCTTGAATATAAGTTGGCATGTTTCATCAATGGATGTTCTCAGTAGTGACACTGACACCAAAGAAGTCTGGCTTCACTGCAACCCACCTCTGAAGTAGTCTGCATGTGAGTGATGAGGATGCCAATAGCCCAAGACTCCTTCATACAACCTTCATACTGGTGTACCCACCCTACTGACTTCCAGGGCTTCATTCTGTACCTATGGCTGCTGCCCTTGATGCCACTGTCTGGCTTCAAATACAGTGAGGGCAAGTAGGAGTATCTACATTGTGATCACAGCCCAGATAATAAACTCCAAAGAGACAGATGTACTTCCAAAAATAGGACTTACAGACTTGGAGTACTTCTGTGCCCTTGAAAGTTTTACTCAGCGGCCCTTCAGTAGTGTTTTTTTGCCTGTACATTAGCTATGAGTGCAGCAGGCAGGAAGACAGTCTAACCCTAGGGTCCAAGGTGAAAATCGTCAATCCTGTGCAAAACAGTAGCACTGAGAACAAATACAAGCTGCTCGGGTAGCAGGTATCCCGGGCCAAAAAGGGGGAGAGAAGGAAAAGAGAGCAAGTATGATTTACCCTTTCAACAGACAACTAGTGTGTGATCACGGTGCTGAAATGCCTGTTGCAACTTAATGTACATCTACTTTGATTCCTTCTGCTTAGACCAAAATCCATTAACAAGGCCCAAGAGGCTAAAAACTGAGAAATGACAGAAGTGAATTACTACTGCCAATTTTCAGTAGTAGAACAATAAAAACTGCAGAAACGGTGAATTTTTTTAATTTAAGTTTTACTACAGTTTCAGATTTTAATGGATAAACTAAGCTTTTGTGAAGACTTTGCCAAACATTTTGTTGCATTTCTAGTTTCAGTGCTGTTCATTTTAGTATGCAAGTATCAGAATTCAAAGTTGTGTTTAAAAATACAAATACATTTCTCATATAGACTCTGGTTTCAGTCAGCAACAGTTGACTCTGCCCAGTGCAAAGTTCTTAGTTTTTTTAAAGGGACAGAATTTGGAAAATGTCATATCTATAGACCTTTTTAAACTACGGACCTTGCGTCAAGGTCAAATAACACATCCCCATAGGATCCTTTTTAACTGCCCACCAGGACCACTTTCAGGGATTCCTTAGTCACAAAAACTTCCAGTCCCACACCTTTGTTAGTGATTACTGCATCAATGAATTTCCTGGCTGGCCTTGGTAGATCAGAGCAGATTGTGAGGCTGCCCATCATACTTGGCAATACTGTCCTGGCTTTCCACAACCTCCCACCTTTCTGTTTATATCTTTCTACCATCTCTTGTGCAACACCTAGACTGAAAAGTCTCTGAGACATGAAGCATTTCTTCTGCTGCTTGTTTCTACTGCATCCAACACTCTAGTCTGCCAATCCACAATTACACCTCCTAGGTGACATGATACAAATACAGACTGTGGTCACAGTTGTATTTCCATTAAAAATACATGTCATGTTCCTACTGCATGTGAAAGTTGAGAGATAGAACTTATTAAATCAATGCCCAAAAATACATGGTCTCTATTAGCTAAAAGCAGAGTGATGATCTTATTTTATTAATGCATTTGCCAGTTCATTCCATTTTAATAGGACATTTTAAAAAGACATGAACTAAATCCCTGTTCATTTTCCTTGTAAAAGCCAAATTACTGTATTAATATATTATTGTTACTTAACAGCTAAAAGTGTGGTAAATAAAAATAAGCAATAGAACATAAAATTGTTCCTCATGAAAGGAAAGAGAGATCTTCTTTCCAGAATGGAGCACTGTGCTAGCACCGTCTGTTGATCTCAGCAGTGACTGCAGAGTAAGTATTGGAAACCCACAATGTTCAGTTTTCTCCTACTTGGAATTAAGGGAGAAGAGTTCAGAATTTCCATCGCAGTGCAGACAGACCACAAGAGCAAGCTTTTGGTTCCTGGTGCTCACAGCAAAAAATGGGAATGGGGAAAATTACCATCTCAACGTTGAAAAAAGGCAATAGGTTTTGTCGTAATGCATCTTACTGGTGTCATCTACTCTCACAGGAAAGATGTCTTGGATGCTTAGAAAGCTGACAAAATTAACCAGTTACAACAGCTAAAGATAAGTAGCACATTGCAAAGGTGGTACAACCTTATCTGTCAGTGTTTAATCTCCATCTATTTGAGATTAAGAAACTGCCCCATGTGATAAATACCTTAACTCTGCTAACTGTGGGGATTTATGCATCTCCCTCTGAAGCACCCGATGTTGATTAGACTCAGTGTGGTGAACTGAAGAGACTGAGGCTGAACAAGCAAGAGGTGCACTATGTTCCCATTTAGAAGCCAGAGCTAAGGTAAATCCCATTGCAAATCAAATGCAAACTGAGCGCAGAAGTCAGCTGTTCACATTCACACTGCTGAAGACAAGCTTACTATGGATAACCAGTTTGGAGACGTGAGCTCCCACATGTCTAATTCCTTGCATAAGGGCACATGTGCATCTGTGCTGACACCACTGAGGATGCACAAACAGAGGTTATTACACCCTGGAAATGTGCCTGGTTCACAAACACTTCTTTGTACACAAAAATGTGAAGGTTTGGTCATTTATTTTATTCATGTTATGTTTCAGCTTTTGAACCATGTTGTAATACCCTTGGCCACACTGTGTGACGTCTGGCCCTGCCCTTGAAAGATACCTAAGTCTGTAGGCCTGTATATGAGCACCCTCTTTCCCTTCCTACGGAAATGCCAATCTGCAGTATCAGCCAGACACATCAACTATCCCCGGATGATGAGGACCTTTCTCAAGGCTGTAGTTCACACTTTTTCAAGGCATTTATTCTATGTTTGGAGAACACTCACACAAGGGGAAGACTGTGAAAGTATAGTCTGTTAGGAAACAGGTTTTCCATTAATGTGGGCACATTGACCTAAGGATACATATGTAAGGAATCCAATAGGAGATTTGTTATGAAAAGCACAGACAAATTCAGTGTTAGCATAATTGGATAACTGGATAATCTATAAATGAATAAGGAGATGAAATACTTTTTAACTAGCTGGAAGCAGATTCGAGCTTCTTCACAGTTACTCTGTCATGGTTTTCCAGATCTCCCTCTGCTCTGTGTGAGAGGGGATAGTTTTATCTCCTAGGATAAACAGTTTCCACACCTTTCGTCTGATGACTAATGACTGGCAGCTCCCTAACCTACAGTGATAGAGGCTGCCAGTCATGACATGCAACTCCTTCGAGAGAGCAAATTTTATTGCAAATATGATATACTAAATTTACTCCTAAAAAAACCCCCAGATTTATCTTTGTTGCTGTGGCCTAAAATAACTATGAAATATTTTAAATTACTTGTAAACCTGTTATTGGAAGCAAGTTTGGTTCTCCCTGACAACTCTTTAAAGTTCATCTGTAACAATTAGAAATATATCTCCCAGATTGTATCCTTCCACTCATGTCTGCTGAAGTTTCTCTGCTAAATGTTCCTCAGGAAACAGATTATTATCAGACTTGATCTTTTCTACCCAACAAAGCCAAGACCAAATTCCTGATTCTTGATTCATTACAATTTTTCTGGTGTGGGAACAAAACTGAGTGACAAGTGTTGGAAACTTAACAAATGTAATGCCTCTCCTGAGCTAGTGTAATGTATTTCACGGTTGCTGCTACCCCACCTCAGCCAGGGACAGTAGGTACCATTTTGGTACTGGTTGATGTAGCTGACATTTAAGTCGTCATGTTCTTCCCCACAGTGAGCCTCACTGAACCATAAATGCATGCACCACTCAGCAAAAGAATTCAACCAAAAAAATTATTCCATTATGTATCCACATAATGTGATGAGAAAGACAAAGTACCATTCTCAATATTCCAATTTTACTTCCATTGATATGAACTCGAGGCAACTTATTTGGTTTCAGTAAATATTTGTAATGTAGAGAAGTGATAATAAGAAAAAAGTTGGTCCTTGAGGTCATGATCAGTATTCAGGAACCCAGAAACTTACCAAGATTCCCCTGGCATACTCTCCATTGGAAAAACTCATTACTAACGTTGCACCCCTTGGCCACATACAGAAGTTGCATATACCCCTAAAGACATGAACTCTGTAAACATAACCATGGGAATTGACTTACACATGTGATAAATGCTAAACCACACAGTTCAGCATAATTTCAGTATTGACAGTTGACAACACATAGCAGCTCTCTAATAAGTGATATGCAATAGGCACACAACTGTAATATCCTGACTCTTTGGGACAAACAAAAACATTTCTTGTAACAGAAATTTAAGATATATATATCTGTGCAGGTGATTGAGGAATTGGGCATCCAGGTTTGGGGTCAGTCACTGGATAATTGTGGAATGGTGACTAACTATTGCATAGTCCATCTGCTTTTCAGAGGGAAAACTGACTTGCTATGTTTGTTATTGCAGATGGCCCAATTCTGTTTCATAACATGGTGGCAATAAAGGCTGAAGTTATACCTTGGGAAATCAGGAAACAATGCATGCAGTTTTCCTCCCTAATGTGTTATTACAACAAAGAAAGGATTTACCTCTCTTCTGTAGCAGCCACTCAGAAGATCCCTTTGCAGATCAAGCAATTCACAGAGACCATTTGGCTTATGGCAGTTTTATTCACAAATTGTAACAAATAACTCCAGGGAAAGGGGAAATAAAAGAATGAAAGAAGCAATGGATGACATAATCATCTTGGGCTGTAGAAAGAGAGAGAGACAAACACTATCTAAAACTATGCTTTTCTCCACTCCTCAACACAGTCAATGATCTGCTCGATGGAACTCTCTGCAATTGTTAGTGCATCTGGTCAGACTCTGTCGGGAAAAGGCCTGGGAACTATGATCAGGACTCAATGTGAGTTGCAATCATGTTCTAACTTTATTGGACCCGTGATTCACTAATATACCCCTTGCAAACTACTTGACTGGTTACAAGCATTGTCCACACACCCCGATACACACTACGATTGGTTTACATACGACAAGCACGCTGAAGCAGTCCTGGTCCACCCCACCCCCAAGCATCTTGCTTCTTTGGTCAAGGCGCCCTGGGCACAGTTCCTACCATTAGCTGTCTCTGTGTTATTCATCTCCTCTTATCACTTGCTCAAGGACAGACCAGTAGCTAGACTGCTGGCTTGTTCATGCTTCACATATTCATGTCCTCCTTGCTCGTTGAGCCATTCCTCGACAAGACTCCTACAGATTGTGAACACATCTGCACTGGTAGCAACCACATTGTCTTTCTGTGAAGAAGTGCTGTAGGAAGCAGGGTAGGCAAGACAACATTTCTGACAAATTATCATGACTGTCCAGTGCTTACTGCTTAGTGTCTCATTCACCTGATCTCATTTATAAGGAAATACTAGTAGGAGAAGACAAGTGCCTAATAAAATAGATGATTTGATTATTTTCACCAAGCTGTTAACAAAGCTTCATGCTTTCTAAAGCACAACTACTGAGGAAAAGAAAATTAAACATGGTGTCAGAATTGCAAAAATAAAACAGAATGGGAGTTTGTTGTACTTATTTCTTCCTGAATAGGGTTGGATGAGGTCTTTTTTCTGCTAAATATTCAGTTGGGCCAGGTCCTTTTGTCAGCAGAGCTTCACAAAGTTCAGCATATGCTCACTCTCCTGTTGACTTCCTCTGCACTTTCATCTAGGGAATCTTTTTTAAACTTTAAATATGTAGAAAATAAATAGCTTTCAGTCTTCAATAGACCTACTCTATCAGTCATTTTTTGTGAAGATGGCAGACTCAGTTCACCTGCAATTTGGTCGAAAGGAGAAAAAGCAGAAAAAAAAAAAAAAAAAAAGAAAAAAGAAACACAACAATGTTTTGAATCAAAGTTCTGATTGTAGCCTGTGAAATTTATTTTTCAGGACATCATGACTGTGCGCTTATTATACATTTCCCAAAGATGCATGCTCCCTAGAGCAAATGCTGCGGAATTTACATTCTCACAATGAGCCTTCAGGGAGTTTAGTTAAAGCTGCTGAGATGTGCACCTTGAAATGAAGCAGAAAAGACTGAAACAGCACTGATAAAATCTAACATCTGAGGAAAAAAATAAAATTAAATTAAAAAATAAAATAAAAAATAAAATAAAATAACGCACCGTGCTTTGAGTGCCATTCTTCTCAGGGCAGCAGATTGGGGCTGGAGAGGAAAGAGGAAGAAGAAGCAACTGGGCAGCCTGGACACAAGACTAGGAGAGGAGATGCTACACAAGGCAGAGCTGATTGGACAGCAGGGTGCTGCCCCAGGAACCTTTTCCTTCTTCACCCCCATGTCTCATTTTGTCCATGGACATTGATTTGGAGTTTGAGGGAGGGAGGTGGACAGGGGTATTTGCAGTATAAGTTGGAAAAACAAGACAGTCAAGACTAAGGTAAAACACAAGGGTAAATGAATGGTGGTGCTTAGTGGTTTCTTCTGTCACTGTACACTAAGACATGACCCAAAGCATCACACTGCACCATTGCCTAAACATTAGACAGAACAAAAGTCCTTGCTCCCCTTCAGCTTTCATAAGTCACAAGCATTCATGCTATCACAAAGTGCCACCAAAAGCAAGAGGAAGCTAATGCCTGGACTGCAAAAGTGGGTCTTTCTGGCTTCAGTATCATTAGCAGAGCTGGCTTTGGAGAGGCAGCTACAAGTTAACTGCCAAGAGCATCCAGTCACAGGGACTGAAAAAGGGAGAGTGGGAGGGCATTGAGTTAAATTTGTAACATAAAGCATAAATCAGTTAGTGCTGAGACCTCTGCATCTGTATTTTATGCAGTTCAGGGGGTTCCTTGGGATTAGGTTGTCTGGCTCAATGGACCCAACTCCCCTACTTAACACGTGGTCTGAACCTATACGAAGAAACCATGACTGGTTTGGATCTCTACATTCCCCTTAGGGGAATCCCTTGGTACAAACTTGGGGCAGAGATTCCAGCTGAGTCTACCCCAAAATCAATCTACTTCATGCACTCCAACTCTACTCTGTGGATGGAAATAGCATGCAGTAAACGAGATGGTCTGGGGACTCACTTCCAAGCACAGCGTTGCTTCAAGCCAAAATGCTAAAGCAGATACAACTACAAAAATATTGAAAACTTACTACCCTTCACAGTGTCTCAGTTGACCTCATCTGTTTCTATAACAATATTGCTGAAGGACCAAAAATAAGCTAAGGGTTATAATGTTCTGCAGCTTGTGACCACGGTAAATAAAGAAAAGCTACCTTTTGGATCACTGGAAATGATCTTTGAATAGCTAAGACATGAAGATTAATTAAGTCATTTTTCAAGTGCTCATTTTTCATTTCATCTCAAAAATGGCTAAATCAGACTATATTTTAGTCCATAACCTTTTCACTGTCACCCTTGGCACAACCCTCCTCTCTTGACCTTATCTTTTCAACTTCCTGCTAAAATGTGTGTTTAATGAAACAAAAAACTGCCTAATTTTCAAGCTCAGATCCATCCCTTTCCCTATCGCAGCCATCAGCTAATTTCCTTAAAACATCATCACATAATCAAAGCGGACCCTGGGGACCAGTGTCCTAACCCTGTCCTGTCTGACAGATGGAAGATTCTTTCCTTACAAGTCCAAAGCTCAAGGTTAACATGAGTCCTTCAGGGAACAATACTCATTTTTTCCAAGCCAGTACCAGTTTCAGGTCAACTATGGCACTAACTATAAAAAACCCAAAGACTTTTCCTGTTGCTCCATCAATCCTCTTTAATGTTAACCTGAAGGGAGTACCCATTCCTCGTACAATTGAACTAATCACCAGCAAAAGTGGATACATGCGTATTATTTCATGAGCTGAACATTTGACCTCCTTCATTGTTGCCTAGTTTACTCTGGACAGAAATATCCAAGTTATTTGTGTTTGGCCAGTTCCCTTCTCCTAATTTCTTCAGTGCTCTAACTAGATGTTAAAAACCAAACTGGTAACCTTCACTGGTGCAGCTACTTACCTCTAAAACTCAATAATTAATCCCAAGAGGATGACAAACGCTATGCAATTTATTCTCTCCTTGGCTGCAGCTTGAGGGAGCATGGACTCTGAATTAGTGAGCTCTTTGGGTTCAATCTGGAAAGCATATGTTTCCCTTCCATCATTCGATCCATCAAAATGCAGAAAAGGCCTGGGAAAGGCACATGGCACATTTTGGTATTATTCATTAACATTAATGTCCTTGTTATAAAGATATGTTTTATTTGCAGGTAACAACAGCCTTATGGGCATCTGGGAACACTTTGAATGATTGCCAAAAAAAAAAGAAATTTGGATCATAACTAATGATCAACATCCCCTTTTAATCAAATGAAGCCATCATAATGTGTCAGTCCTCTGGGGGAACAAGGACCTTTCACCTTACTGGGGCCTGCTGAGGCCAGCAGTAGCTGTAAGCAACCCTGGCAAGTGGCCTTTTACTTTAGAGAGGGAAAAAATGGAATCTATCTATCAACACGTTCACTTGTGACACCAAGTGCATAAAAGAAAACTAAGTCTGATCAGTGGAGTAGTGATGTTGCTTTCAAGTTAACCCATGTGTTATGGAGCACCCATTTAGAGCTTTCCTGATACCACTGTAGTTCTCTCCTGGCACCACTGCTGGGTGGCCATTGCCCTAATACTGAGAAGCCTCCCCTTGGGAGAGGTCTTGAGTAAAAATACGGATTTCTGTCTGCAGCTCCAGAGGTTCATGTGAAAGAGATTCAAAGGTATATGCTGTAGCTCTCCCTCTGCAGTGTTGGTTCTTCTACAAAGGGAAAGGGTTGTTAGATGAACGGGTCAAATTTTTCTAGTTTTTTATTATCTGAATCATAAGATAGTATTTTTCTCAGTAGCTTTCGAATGGATTTAGAAACAAAACCAAAAAGTATATATACCAAAATTACACCAAAATAAGACAGAAGTTGCTGCTTTTTCAGAAAAAAAAAAAAAAAAAAGCCCAACACAAAACCAACAACAACAACTAAACAGATGCTATATACATTAATTTCAGAAAAGAGAGCTTCGGGTGACCCCCCCAATACTGATGTTCTCTGCCAACCAAACTGCTCAATAAGCTTCTGTCATCCTGAAGAGCTCCTGCTGCCATCAGACTCCCACAGACTGTAGATGCCATACAGAGGCAGGAAAGCCTGGGGCAGACAGACCATCCTGGAGGAAAACAGAGGTGTGAAGCACCTGAATGATGTTTTCAAGTGGGAAATATCCCAGCTTCATGCCAAAAATGCTGAAGATTTACCTTGGGAAAAAAAATCATGTATTTTAATTGATGAACATTTTCTGCTAAAGGCATTCTGACAATGCAGCTCACTGCTCCAAGGGATTATTTTTTAAAAACAATCTGAAGCAAGTACCACATAAGCAACCCAACAGTGATCATGCATCTCATGGAGATGAGAAAAGTGAAAGCCTTGCTCAGGCCACAGAAGTCCCAACTGCTTGTTGCCATTGTCTTTGAATTGATGTAAAAAAAGAGATATCCCTGATGTCTCATTGCACTTCACACTGAAGAAAGGAACAACTGTCCTACAGGTCTCCTAAAGGCTAGTGGAGAAAACATGTCCATTTTGGCTTTTGCTGAGGCATCAAAGGAAAAGGTTAATTAAACACTGCATTCCATATTTCTCCGTGAGATTTTAAGTAACTGTATTCTGGCTTTTTTCACTGCCACTCAGAACCCCTTCAGTGAACTATAATATTTAATCTTCAGTGTTGCTCCAACTGAAATGACTCCCTAGATTTGTGTGAGAGCCTAACGTATATCTCACATTTCTCCCTGGATAGTCCTTCATCTATCAAAGAAAGCAGTCTTCTGGTGAGAGCTGTCCTATTAACTTACCCTGAGAGTGGGTATCGGCTTTTAAAACCCATATTTCTAAGTAGCTCAGTGTCCTTATTCCTGCACCATCAGAGCACTTCCCATGCTGTGATATACTCATGGTCACCACATTTCTGTGAGGTGAAGCTGGGCTGTCGCTGCTGTTAGATGTAAAGGAGGGCTAAGCACACATATATTAAATATGTTGCTCAATAAACAATTTAAGCTGAATTTAAGCTGCTCCCAAAGGGAGCAACCCAGTCTTCGCCCTGCTGAGGGTGCTCACATCCAGTCCCAGATGTCCCCATGTCCCTATACGTCTGTGGCAAACAGAACTGGCAATGGTTGTGCTGGCAAAAGGAGGGATGTTGCCTGGAGGCAGGAGTTCATTTCAAAGTAGCCATGACCCCTCTCAACTTCTGGGTCGAATGCAGCCTTGGGGCCTTTCCCAACATCACTGGAGTTGCCTGGCAGGAGCTGGCAGTCCTGCTCAGGGCATTGGCTCTATGTCAAATAGAGCAACTTTGCTTGTCACAAGACTTTCTAACATCAGGTGTTGAATTCACTGATCATATCTGTGTTTTAATTACTGAAAACTAAAGCAGCTACCAACACTCTAACTGATGGTTAGCCTGGCTCAATACACAGTGAGCTGATGTAGAGACCTCCCCTGGTTCCTGCTGGTTTGTGCTTACTTTCTGAATAAACTAAGAGGAGAGCAGCTCTTTTTAAGATCCCTTCCCAAGCTATTGCATTTTCTAATGGAGCACAATGTTAACCATCCTGTCAGCACTGTGTAAGCTCACAGCATTTTTACGCTCCTAGCATGGTGAGAACAGCACAGTATGGGAGTTCAATATTTGGAGGAAGGGATGAAGTGGCAAGTGCTGAATTTGATAGCTTTGGATTTGGCACCATTTCTCTATAGTGGTGCTTTCTAACAGTCTCCTAAAAACCACTGATTTGGAGAGAAAGTACACAGGCCTGCCCTAACGCCCAAGGCACTAAAGCCAGTTGGCAGGCCTGTCCTCAGGACTATTAGTACTCTTGAATACGAGAAGCCTCCTGTCCCAGGATATTGCATTTACTTACGTCTCCTTTCCAAACTGGAAATGTTTTTGAGCTTCATTCCGTGCCTGGTTTTTGTTTCAGTTAGAAACTCAGGAAATCAAAAGAAGAAACATTTAGCATTTGCAGCAGACATGGGGGCCTGACTGAGAAAGGACAAGAAGCGGTAGCAAAGCTCATACATTCGTTAAAATCTCCCAATTACACTTCCAATCCCCTGCCTTTACAACATGGCAACAGTTTACACACTGAGCATATTCTGTGTAATAAGTCCCACAGGAAAAAAAGAACAGTTGTATTAAATAGCATCTCTGCAAAGAGAGAAAAAAATTTTCCCTGTCTGAGAAAATCAATAAACGTTAAAGCATGGCAGATAATTGCAAAATGATGTTTGCTTTATTTAAAACCACTCCTATTATTTTGGAAATTAGTTCTGCAAATGTTGCATGTGAAGGAATAAGCTTCCCCATGAGCATCACTGAACATGATGGACGGGACTAGGAAAGAATGCACAATCATGTTTTCTTCCTCCCAGAGAGAGGGCATTAATCACATGTTTCTCCATAATCCTCCTTCCAAGGCCCCAGAAGGAAAGGGAAGAACTTGTCATAGCTCTAAAACCGGACTTTTCTGGTCTTCAGCATGGTTGTTTCCAACAGGCCTGTGACAGACCTGAGTGCGTCCCTGAACCATTTCTAAGCACAGTGGGGGAAACTGAGGCTGTATTTCTGTGCTTATGTACAGGCCTTGTCCCTGTGCCCTTCCCCATCCAACACTGCTCCCTTCCCCTTCAGTCACTGCCAGGCCCATATTTCAGAGAGAAAATATTTTTTTTAAACCATGTTGCAACTGTTTTTGGCACCTCCCGTTCAAGGCTTCTGGGAGCTCTCCTTCTCCAAAAAGGCAGAGGTTGATGCAGGCATGTGGGCAAGTCAAAGTCCAGGCAAAGAGGCCTGGACATCTACAGGACATACCACAGCCATGTGCCTTGTCACACCTTTCCAAAAGGGATTGGTTTCTGAGTTAGATGACATTATAAACCAGGTTAACATCTCAGTGTCCATAGTTAGTGAGTTTGGACGAAAGCTCAGCTGCAGTCCCAGGCTGAATCAGCAGCATAGCCAGCAAAGTTTTCAAGAGTGGAAGGAGGCAGCTGAAAGAGCAAAAGGAAGGTTTTGATCTGTAATATACTTGAATATTTTGAAGGTCTCTATTAACGACTGTAGTCTCCCTGCTGTGGCAATTGAGTGGAGGAAATAATAATGGAGATTGAAAGGCATTCACCATTTGACTTCTCACAACCCTGACTTTCTTCAGTAGAATATGATTGGAATTGGGCACATCTGCTCTCAATAACAAATATAAAAAATGTCCTGCAGCTTTAAGGTCTGCAAAATATAGTTGGGCTAAAAGAAAGGAATAAATATGTATATCTGTAGACTCAATATAATTTTAGTAGTTCAGTTGTGCTTGTGACCATGCAATGTTTTGGAGTCTCCTGGAAGTGTCCAGAAAATGCAGGGAGATGGAAAGTCAATCTCCACTTGCAGTTAGGTATAGCTAGCCTCAGGTGACACACAGATGCAATAGCAGAAGTCATGCACAGCTAATGTCCTAATCACCACCCAACACAGTACAGAGCAGAAGCTGAGCCCTTGCACCTTCAGCTGCCTTCCCAAGGCCTGGGGTAGTTTAGCATTTCACAGAGACACCTGAGCTGTAACCCATCTCTGCTGAACCATGTCAATTTGTCATGAGAAACATGTTGTTGATACCAGAGAGAGATGAAAATACATCCAGTGCTGGCTTAGCATAGGTCCTTCTGCACCTCACACTGCAGTAAGCCCCACGGCTCTGCTGACAAAGGAAGCCAGTCATGCTGGGGACAAGAATGCAATGAGCTGAAAGATGGAGCATGTCCAGTCTCTCCAGACACAGCTGCTTGACCCGAAATTGTGCTACAAAACAAACGGTGTTGCTGATTCATCCCATTCCCACTAGCACATGTGAGTCATCTGTCCACCCTGGACTATTAACTGATGAAAAGTTTATTTTTGACAAGTACTGGTTAAAAATAAAAGTACAATTGTACAAACGAGTAAAGCTCTCAGCCCCAAACTGGTATGAATGTGCCCTGAGAAAAATTAGCTAGCTCAAATGCAATAAGAAACCTGAGAACCCGTCCTTCTCTTACACCAGCATAAATCAGGAATAACCCCACTGAGATCAGTTACTGTTTCTATAAGGAAGCCTTTTTAAGGCTCTGATTGAGACCACGCTCCATTAACCTAGTAGGACAATCCCTTCAGAGGTTATATTATTATCCCGTGTTCACAAAAAGGGGACTCTGGCAGCAAGGGTTTAAATGTAGGGTTTGTGTCACCTCTAGTGCTATAAAAGTCAGCAATTTAATCTAATCTAAGCTTCTTGTTCAACCTCCTTCTGAAATAAAATGAGAGAAATTATCATGTCCAACCCATCGTACTATATGTCTCAACAACGGGAAGAAATGCCCCTTGAAGACATAGATATCCCTGCATTGACTATAGACACGATCTGCATAACTGACTTGGACTAGACACCTGAAGTTTGGCAAGATGGGCAACACCCTAAGTGATCACAGCAGATAAAACAACTGAACTCTGCTCCTCTCAGCTCTAATGAGAGGCTCCACATGGCTGTGGTGGCTGAAGATTTGAAGACTTTGTCAAAAAGTTTGCCAGTAGAGCATATGGGTAAAAGCCTGTAGTGTGGGATACGCAGCAGGACAAACCAATAGTCTTGTCTGGCCATCAGCTCTGGAAACAGCACATCAAGGGCCCCTACCCTGAGATGTATTATGTCTTACAACCATTGAGAAAGCTGCACGGTATCAGCCACTGGATTTAGCATGCTTCAACAGAAAACACATTTGCACCACATGGAACCCAACAACTGCCCTCCCTGGGTTTTGTCAAGGACACTGTGGTCCTTTTAGGTCTGAATACACACATGAGCAGAGGCAGTGCAGGCACATGTGGTCTCCTACCCCAAAAGCTGATACCCTGAAAATATGTTCAGTGTAAGAATTATGGAAGGGTGGAAGACAAGTGAACGTGTCTGCTTAAAAATAAAGAAAATAATTGGCATGTGCACACATTTGGATCGCAGAAACAAGGCAGAAGCACCAATAATTTCCCTTGTGCACATTTGTAACGAGCAGAAGGCATGTGGTAATTTTGTGGTGGGACTTTGAAGTGACCTGCTTTTTCAAAATGTGAGATTGAAACAAACTTTTAAGAACAGAGCACTTCCTTCCTGTTGTCTTTTGTGTGAGGCAAGCAGGCTGCAGAGAGAGATGTGCTCCCCTTCCTCACCAAGCAGTAAAAAATGCCTAGCTGTGTTGTTCTCTGCATTAAAGCATTAGCATGAGAGCCTTTCAGAGTGGACATTGTCTGCTGTTCCCCCTGTGAGCTCTGCCTCTTCCCCAGGCACATGACCCATGGCACTGCCGCACTCAACCTCCAACTCTGAACCAACACCAAATACCTCTCACCACAGGGCTGAGTGGCTGGTGTTTCCTGAAGGCCTTCACTGCCTCTGCTTCCCACCCCAGAGGACAGCCCTTCCTCTCCTGCACCCACCTGTCTTCTACACAGGTAACCCCTTCTGCTAACCCTTCTCCTCCACAGGCTGCTCTGCACAACACCAGGGAGACAGTGCTCATGGGGATCCTGCATGCATAGATGCAGGCACTCCTCTTACCAGCAGAGCAGTGTCCAAGGGATATATGGGCAAGGAGATCCTGAAATGAAAGAGTATTGGACCACCCTTCTCTGGAAAGGGAAAGGGGCCACAGCTTTGTTGCATCTGGCATGTGCAGCCATGGCAGGCCGTCACTGCACCTTTGCTTCCCTTGACAGAGTATCTCCATGGCAGACAATGCCCTCCCATGTTTTTCACTCCTGATTCCCACATGGAGAAGTCCACAGGACTCATTCAGGACTTCTCTTGATGAAATACTATGGTTAATTTCACCCACAGAATATGTCTAGGAAAAATGTTATCAATAGAAAACAAACCAATCTCCAGACTACAAGGTGGTCAGTAAGGGCATATGTCCTTGATTTGCAGTAAACCAAAGCATTAATTTACCGTTGTTAATCATTTAATGCAACATTTTGCCCTTAATTGCCTATGAAGAGTAATAGCCAGTAACTACAACTTAAAAGGGGGCAACTTTGGATGTAAAAAAAAAAGTTCTTTATGAAGCATTTCCTGTGTCCTTCTGAGTGCCTTATCTGATCAGCATCTCTCACTTTTATTTACATTTTATCTTCTTTAAGAACACTTCTGGTATGGACTGAGTCATCAATAAGGGCACAACATGAAAGGAGGGATGAAAAATAAGCTGTCTTAAGAGCACTACTCTGCAGGAAACTTATTAGCATTTATTGTGCGGTATCAGGTTACCAGAGCTGAATGGAAAGAACAGAGTTTATTTAAGTGGCACAAAACACAACTCTCTGGAAGTCACATTCAGTATTTAGAAAGTACATGATGGAAAAGGACATAAGAGAAATCTATTAGATTTTGCAGAAGCCAATAACAGGTACAGTTTGGGGAAGGGGAGTGTTTAGGCTCATGAGAGCTTTAAGAAACAGCTCTTGAATAAGGGAAATGCCATGGAATTAGGGAAGAAGGTGTAATTTACAGTGGGAGAAATCCCAGGGCTATCACATTCATAACCTACTTGCACAAAGCCTACATCTTGTCATTCCCCCCAACTCCTCCCCCCAAATAAGTAAAAGAAACATAGTTAAGAAACAGCTCAGTACATTTCCAAAACTGATTGCTGCATCTGGAAGACTTCTGAGCTCTTTCAATGGCCAAGTCACAAACCTCACTCCCACATTAATAGAATCTGATTGCTACTTAGATGTAGACTGTAGGAAAACCTTCGAAGGCTCTTTTTAGGAGTAAAGCAGGATATATGTTTACAGATGACATGCATGTGCTGCCATAAGCAAGGCACACAATTAGAAATGAGGATAGATTTACAGTTTT
Source organism: Actenoides lindsayi (assembly GCA_025331215.1). NCBI lineage: Eukaryota > Metazoa > Chordata > Aves > Coraciiformes > Alcedinidae > Actenoides > Actenoides lindsayi. Next base: position 38,472 of record WTSP01005006.1, read on the forward strand.
GAGCCCTCCTTGGCTTGGTTAATGATAAGGAGGACATGTCTGTCATTTCAGCCTGAGAAAGCAAAAAATATACGCAGAGAGAGGATTTCACCTTGCTGTAGGAGAAGATCTTATTCCTCCCTGACTTTGTTCTCTCAAAGCAGAAGGTCATGATCTGAACTTCCATTATGGCTGTTCAAAACTGCATCAAAGGTTCGACGGATAAAAGAATGTTATTTTCCAAAACCACTGGGACACTTCCTGTCAGTTCACATAATTGAGTATTACAGTATTTAAATTACAAATTGAAGATTATTTTTACAGGTGTCATTTTAAATATAATACGAAATTTCTTGACATTACCTCAGCCGTGCTACACAACCCAGCTGCACCCGGACTTGCATGTGTGATGCACATGGCTGAAATTTTGTCATATTACATCATGGGCTACAAAAACACACAGTATAAATAGACGATGTAATATTTGAGAGAGCAAAAACATATAGTGCTGGCCTCGCTTTATGGAACCCCAGATCTAGTACGGACGTGGAAATGTAAACTGTTACTAGAGTTCAGATCAAAACTCTTTGGAAAGGGTCACGCAGAAGCGCTGTCGGGGGTCAGATAGACGGTGCTAGATTGCCCTCCAGTGGGCTCCCACCGGCTCTGCCTCGACATCTCCAACCTGTCCGAGGCAGGAAAACCAACCCGCATGGCTTCGTCAAGCGGAACAAACCAGATAGTTGTAGCCCGTGAGGAAGACACACGTTATTCACACTGGTAGATCTGCAGACCAACGAGAAAAAAAATGTTGCATTAATTAAGAAAGAGGTCTTTAAGAATCCTCTCGTCTCTCTGTCCACAAATAGGCATTAGCGGCTGCAAAGAATTTGCCTTCAACTGTTGCAATTTAAAGTGGCTTTCCAAAATGCTATTATCTCCATTCTGTAATTTGTTATTTCATTTTTATGGTTTCCAGAAAATGCCATGTCTGGAAAGCAAAATTCCACCTTTTCTTGTACTCTGTTGTGACTTGCAATTTGCTCTCATTCTGCATGAAAAACTCAGTTCTCATCAAAGAATTCTAAGCGAAACGCAAAAAATAAAGAAAACAAACTGTCAGCAACTTCCTAATGTTGTTAACAGGAAAAATGTCAACAATACTCACTAGATAAATTAAAACTCCCCTGCCCTTTTGTTACCCTCTTCCTAAAGAAACCAACATGAAGCTTGAAGTCAATTCCAACTTTTTTAAGCAGTTCCAGATCCAGTGACCACAAACTAGGATGGGTGGCTGGGTAGTAACTCACAGAAATTGCCAAGCTCGGAAGCAAGGAGATGACATTTCATCTGCAGGCCTGTCCACACAGTAAGAAAAAGAGACTGGTAATTATACAATTAACTGAGCAATTTTTGTTTTCTTTATGGCTGGGCTGCTTCACAAAAAAAAAAAAAAAAAAAAAAAAAAAAAAAAAAAGCACAATTTCAGTGATTCAAGGAATAGATTTCTTGTTGAAAAGCAACTAACATACTGTAAATAAATTTTGAGGTATAAGAATTTCAGTGCATATGTAACTATCAAAATGAAGGACCATAGCAAAATGACCACCTCTGTTTCTTAAAACACAGCATTACATATTTTAGGGATTTCAGTGCAAACATTCTCACTCCACTTCATATGCCTTTTTTCATTCTTCCTACAAAGGGGCATAAAATGAAAAATAAAAGAATACAGTTCCAATTTCTCTTCATTTTTCATTGTTGTTTTTGAAAAAAATACAAGAACCCAAATAAAATGGAAAAAGAAGATCTTGTAAGGTTCCCATTCTAAACTGCGAGACAATTTCAAGAAAGACGGCTTTGTTTGGTGTTAGGCAATTTGGGTTATCGCCATAAAGAGAGTTTACTCTTTAATCGGAGACAGAAATAAAAACTATGCAACAATAAGAGGGTGAATTAATTTCTTGATGTGAAAGGCTACCCTGGATTTAACCTGGAAAATGAGAACACTGATATGAGTCTGATAGCAGGAAAAACGCGGCTGGCCAAATGTGGGGGGGGGGGGGTCACAACGAAGGCCACCGTCTAAAACAGATTAAAACAGGAGGGGGAGCTCTCACCCAGTCTGTCAAGGCGGGAAGGTGCTCCCAGGTACTCCACTCCATAATAAAAAAAACAAGCCACGAACCCGTTAAACGGGCCAGTGGTTTATATCTTAAAAGTGAAGCACTGGTCTTCTAGGCTTGAGGCTTCATTATGGGCAGGTAACTACTATTCAGACTTTGTGGATTTTGCCCCAAAACCAAGCAAAATCCGTTTGTTTTTCTGTTTGTTTGTTTACTATTTTAGGGATTCCTAACACTGAATCACTGCAGCTAAGTTTGAGGTCAGTGATGTTTGGGTTGCTCACATATGAAGTAAAAAATATCAAGGAATGGGAGCTCATATGGATGAAACCCAAAGCAAATGTTTGCAGGAACCTCTGAGAAATGGAAGTTCTGTGTTCACATAGTTCTAATTATAACACTGCATTTGTAAGATTCATATGAGCTAGGACCCATGGAAGAGAAACATAAAGAAAAGCTGACAAATGGAAGGCAAATGCCCTATGGAATTTGGATTGGAATCTTCTAATGCGAAGGAAATCTACTGCAGAAAAGTAGGAGCTACTTAAAAAACATCTGGAGAGACCACAAGTGAAATTCATCCTGGTTATAATCTAAACACAGAAAAGGGCAACAAAGGCCATTTTGGTTAAGCAAGTATATAAAGTCTACACCATGTGCAAAAAGCCTAATAAAGGGTCATTAAAATATAAATAGCAAGGGGAACTACATAAAAAGTGGACATAAACTAGTTAAAATGAATTATTAAGAGACTAAGGGGTTCTAAGGAAAGGTAAACTGTAAAGAACACTTCAGTTAGTCATAAAATCTTCTTGGATATTCCCATGGTAAAGAGAAAGGAAGGAAGAAAACTGCACCATTTAAAATTACAATGAAAGAGATGATGCATTAGACCCACTCTTCATGTTAAAATGGTATTGTTTCTGATTTAAAGCAGAATATAGCTTTCAGCATTTTCTATCATCAATACATTTGTTTTCTACTCACAGTATGAGGGATTCCTCTCATCACACTGTGTCCATGTAGAAAAGGTTGTCCTGTTATTCATTCAACAGTCAATGGAGGTAGGCATCAAAGATAAGCAAGTTAGGCATCTCTCTTGAGATGACTGTCTCCCACCATGAGCTACGAGAAAACCAGGTGCCTAAAGTTAGGTGTGAGGACATAACTCCGTGTCATCACAGACATAATTTTAATAATTTTAATTATTAATTTTAATAATCAAATTTTCAAGGAAATAGCCTATTGACTTGAAATCAATGAACCTTACCGGTTTACAGAAGCCAGAGGTATTACAAGCTCATAGTAGTACATTGCATTTGCAAAAGGAATAGGAAATTTATTCCCAGATTAAAAAATAAATAAATAAATAAAATTTTCTGTCCATAAATGGCATCCTTCCATGGTAAACTGATTAATTTCATCTGTGAGTCATTTTTCATGGAATGGTAAAGTTATAAGGGCTAAATGTCTCATTAGACTGCAGGCGTGCTCAAACAGCATAGCTGGCAAGAGGTTTCTAGCCAATGTCTTTGCAGTTGCAGTGATTAATTCTGGAGCTTTACCTTATTATTAATTTCAACTGTTCAGTGTTGCACCTTTCTACAACACCAATTGCATGCATTTCAAAGAGTAATAATGTATTTGCATGGCAAAGATCAACCTCTAGTTCTTTCTTGTATTTCAGAAGCACATAAAAGCAGTTACGTGAAGAGTAATTTCCATGATTTGCAAGAAAGACCTTGCAATGATCAACTCAGAAACCATCAGCAGCAACGAGAGCACTTGACAACACAGACTAGGGCTTAGTCCAGCTCCTCATGAAAGACTTTTTTTTATTATATCCATCTATTTCATTTTAGTGTCGTAAATACCTTTTGAAAACAAAATTGCAAAGGGGTTTGACTTCTGCTCCGAAACAGAGTCTGTTCTGCAGAAAATTATTTCAGTATTACAGTAAGCACAAAGCTTTTATTTTGAAGTAGCAACACCTGAGATTTTTGACTTGTGAAATCCGTGCTTTTTGGTGAAATTGAAGGGGTATTGTGCACCTAAGCAAGGATGCCCACAGAGTAAGGGTATGGCAGAGTTGTCTGCACAGTGTGGGAGGTGGCATTTTCCTGTCCTCTGAAGAAAGTGTACTATAGAAGGTGCTCAAAATATTCTCCAACTTAACTGTGGTCAATTTTTATGAGGTCTTATTTGTATGAACTCACAAATTTCAAACAACTGTAGCAATTACTTTCTCCCAATGTACTGAAACCTGGATCTAACCTGGTAACCCAGAAGCAAAAAGCTCCAAATTATTAATTTCTTATATACTTTCTTCACAGGCAACCATGGTCTAGCTGAGAAGATCCCTGAAGGCTCAGCAGTGTTCCTGGATGCTTTTTGAAATACAATAATTTTGAAGCAATGTCATGACTGAAATAGATTGACTCAAAATTCTGTTATTTTACATGTTAGGTATGCATATCAAATAATAATAAATGTTGCTTATTAAGTACTTGCTATCAAAATCCTCAAGGATCTTAAAAAAAAAATCTGAACAAAAAAGATAATAAAACTCATTTCACAAAAGTCCTCTTTCATGAGCTATCAGACCAAAATTATTTATTTCCACTGAAACAACAGTTTTGAGAGTTCCTACTGTGTTAGGTCTATCCTCAAGCCCTAAAAGTCTATGGGAAACTTTCCACTGACGTTCAAGTTCCTATCACAGAGCACAGGGAAGTGAAATGTCCTAACTACATATCCAACACTTGTGCTAAAAGAACATAAAAATCTAATTTGCAGTTATAAAGACAGGGCAGAAGGAAGGCCAAATTCAGAGCACACCAAATTCACAACTCAACTGATGATTTTTTCAAAAGCTGGGTATCATTTGAATGAATAAATCAAATTGGACACATCAATGGTGTTTTCAGTCCCATAGCTATATATTCAAATGCACAGTTTGCATTAGAAAATCCAAAAAAAAATCTTTCAGGTGCAACATGATTTTTCTTTTCTACAGAAGACATTTTTGTACTTGTTTTGAATAGTCATTAATCAGAGCAATGGGGGGGGAGGGAAAAAAAAAAATAACCCAAACCCACCAGAAATGGAATATCACTTACCAAGCCTGCAATTAGTGGACTAACAAGTTTGTTATTTTTGTACTTTTTCCCACTGTATGACTAACGGAATACTACCAAGCATTAAACACACCACAGCTTTAGCAAAAGCATTGTGGTCTTTCACAATGTGCACAACCATACTGGAAGTCTCTGTGAATTTAGCTGTTGTAGCACTAAAATGCACTTGATGCCTTGTCCATCTCAATTTATCATGAATCGTATGTCAAGAGCTCAGTATTGATGAAGACAGCATATGAGAAATCATGTGCTTGGACATGTTCCAGTGTTTAAGCATAATAGGAATCTTTAAGAATTTAGTCATATCTTGATATTTGAAGAACAATGAAAATAATATCAGATTTCAGATCCATATGAAATGCTCAACACAAAGCCAAACCAGAAGAATGTACAGGTGTCTTTTCCTGATCATTTCCAAAACCACCCTGTCCCTCTACATTCCTAGTTTTTCCTCATTTGAGAAAAGAGGGGGAGGAAGAGTGCTTTTTGATTAGTAATACCAAGAAGTTGTGCAACAATGCAAAGGGAAGGTCAGAGTTCAAACTGAACATGCTGGATTGCTTGTCTCCCTCAATCTTATTCACTAAATCAGCAGCACTGAATTGCTATGATGACAGGAAGAATTTGGAAGGGGAAGAAGGTTGTGCTAGTATTGAATGCAAAAAGTAAATCTATAAAATTATTGTCTTAATATCTTTCCAAAGTCAGAAAATTCTGTCCATTAAATGAATGAATAACTTTTACCTTCGCTGAAAAAGGATGTATTTGTGCTTTAAGTGTCAACTATAAATACACATTGTTAGGTTTTGGTTGATTCTAACCCAAAATCTGTGATAAATAAGAAACTTTTTCCAGCAATAAAATGCCTCTCACATTAAGTATCTATTAAAACAAGCAAATATTCTTCCTGAATATTCGTGATACAAATAACAGCATTACGAGAGCTTACCACAAAACCAACTAAACACTGACTCTTGCCCAGATTACCAAAAGAATTTACACACTTAGCTTGAATTGAAAATTAGAAGATTAAATCCCTCTGGGACCCTGGACTCATAAAAAAGTCAGATCTGAAAAATAATTCTTCCTGTGAAACCAGATCATATCATGAGATCAAGGCATAGTCCTACTGAGAAATGAAACACTATCTCACTGAGAAATTAGCAGAGCAAGTCAAAGGCAAAGAGACTGAAACTCTACAGTTCTTTAAATTATTTCAATTTGTAAAATCTTAAGCAGTCATCAAACATGGGAACCTGGTAGCAATCCTGTCTTGTCTGAGTCCTTGAAAATAGTAGGTGCAGTTTTCAAAAACTTTTTAGACTTGTAGCCAAGCTACACATTCAGGGCACTTAACATCAACGCCCACTGGACTGAAAAAGCAGACTGCTGACTTAGAAAGAGTTAAGTTAGGAACTGAGGTTCAGTAGAGATAATGAGGTTTCTCTGGAATCTCAGGATGACTCATTCATGCAATGCTGGAACTTATCTCCATACATGGATCTTACCTGGTTGCATGTGGGGAAGAGATGGAGACAGGGGCATAGCTGAGTGACAGTCCTCCATTCAAAATTGCAGAATAGTTACCTCCTTCCTCAAAGAGTGCCTGATGTAGGGGAAACAGTGGTGAAAGTGGTCTCACGCTTCTCTTAAAGGTGGATCAACAAACAGCAAAGACTGCAAGACCTCCCTTGGTGGGGTAGGGGCAAGTACAGCTATTGATCCTATATGACCACTCCTATAGATATATCCTGTAGAGTAAGATGGTTTACTGGTCTGAATGAGGTCATCCCATGCCAGGGAACAGTGCTAGAGAAGAGTCTTAGGCATAATGGCTGTACAAGGACTGAAACAATGTCTGAGATTTAGGTGTCTAATGTCCACCTACTTCCCAAGCTTGGGCAGTTTGAAGGCTGTTCTAAGTGACTTAACACCTTTGAGAGGAGCACCTAACTCCCCCTGATTTCAGTAGCAATAACTAACTGGGTATTTCTCCTTTGGGTGTTGAAGACACTCAGCTCTTGAAAACAATATCAGCACACAGCCAGACACCTTTGACTGAGATTTACCCCATTAATTTTAAACCCTGTAGTTATGTGCCTAGTCTAAACTAGCCACCGATCTCCCTTCTAAAGTCCACATGAAGAGATAAATATGTCCAGAGAGGAATTCACTCCATTTATCCTAGAAATTACTAGAAATTTATTTTCTAAGAAATGGCTTACATACTGCTTTTCAGGACTGAGGCCCTATCTGTTAACACTGTTTCAGCTGCCATAGATCTAGAATATGACTAATGAAAATATATTCAGCTACTGAATGCACACAGATGCTTTTGAATCACAAGTATAAGATTTTTTTCTTACTCTCAGCATCTTCTCAGAGTATTCTCATATCTGAGTACACCTTGCTTGTAAATTATCAGCAGAATTAATAGATTTTAACTGATGTTTTTCTCGTAGTTCAAGAGTTAATGTATTTTTCTATGATCTGTAAATATCTATCAAGCTTCCATTGTCAATGAAATATCATTCATTTACAAGAACCCTGAAGCTTCTATTCCTTCTTAAACAACTGTCTGTCTCCTTTTTCCCAAAGCAGACTAAAGAAGATCTAGAAAGTTAGAGATGCGCTTATCCCCAAGGTTACTAAAAAGCAAATGAACATGTAAAAAAAAAGAAACAACCTACCAAAAAAAAAAAAAAAGCAGTCTAAGAAAAAAAAACTAAACTGAAATTGAGACACAAGGAATAATCCAAGCAGCATTTTCAATACAAACCTTGACAACCCTATGTTGTCTTACAGTACAATCTTTTCTTATATATGCAGCTGATATGCAATTCAATGTGTCGTTTTTTTGGATGTGATAGCAAGAAATTCCAAGAATCGTTCAGCCAAAGGTAACTGTAAGTATAATATCATGTGTGGGTATAAAAACTGAAACCTCTTATTTTGTGAAGCACTTCACAGAAGATTTGAAAAATCCACCTTCCATTTGAGCCAAATTCCAACCTCCGATATACACTCAAGGCTCTCATTAAAGGCACTGGGAGCCAGAAGTACTTTGTCAAGGGCAGACTTCAACCAATTTTTGGTATTTATCCTTACAGAGCAACTCTACTGAAACCTTGATTAGCCAAATGGAACAGAGACATGAAAGTAGTTTAGATTAACAGAGTTTGGATAAGTAGGAGAGGTTTTAGTGTTTTGTTATGCACTTTAATAGATGTGACCTTAGCCCACAAATCAGCAAGGCTCCTGGGCACATGCATAACATTAACCATATGAGTAGCTGAATGAAGTCAGCAGAACTATTTGCGCTCTTAAACATAGGCGTATGTGTAAGTACAAGGCAGAACTCATCCTCAGTTTTGAGTAAAAGGAGGATGGTGGTAACTAAGGATTGTGTATTGCTATGTTTCATTTTTTATGCTAAATACAAAATTAAAGCGAGCACCCTGAGACAAAGACTGCTTATTTACGAACAGGTGACCAGCCAAGTAAATGGAGAAAAACCAGCTAGCCCTGGGTAGAGGTGAGAAAAATCTTAGACAGCAACAATTTAAAATCTCTGCCAATAGAGCTTAGAAAAGAGATCCCAACACGTCTGGAAGCATGTGCTGAAATGCACTGAAAAAATTCATTATTCTTCTTCTTAATCTCCAAATCTGAGTAGTGAATCCACAATGATTTTTACCTGAGTTTCCAAGGAAAATGAGGCTATTTGAGGACCTGTCTGTATTCCAACATCACTCCAGTAACTTTTGCACCAAGCTGTAGAGATGCCATGAGTGAAATCCTAAAAGTTTCACAACAATGACAAATTCTATGGTGACGTGGCAATAAAGCAACTAGGATAGCTTTGCAATTTAAGTTTATACAGCTTTTTATCCTAATACCGCCAAACTTGTCTTCCATTAATAACTACCATATTATAAAACATTAAGTAGCTAATAATGTGTGCTAGCAAAGGCACATGACAATCCTATGAAATCTAAACCAGGGATAATACAGAGCTGCAACAAATTGAGCCTCCACCCAATACTAGCAAGTGACTTTTCCCTACAATGATTAATAATAATTATTATTATTTCCCATTTAAACACATGGATTATTTAAACTGACTGTCCAACACACTTTCATTGGTAAGTGCAGCAGCTCTGCGTGCTGCTTCACAGCAGTGTGCATAGGGCTTTGCTTCTCCCCGCACCACAACCACGGGATGCAGCCACATTCCTGAGCCAGAAGAGTCTGTCACAGGGGTATGAGGGTGGGGTATTATAGGATGAGAAATCTTGATTGAGATTTTTTTTACTGCATCTGATTAGTAAGAGGGAAAGAGCTGAAAGAAGAAAAAAAAAAAAAAAAAAAAGAGCTCCGTGTGGACATTTCCATTTGCTAACAAAATATATATGTGCACAAACTAGCACATCTGTAGTTTGGAGAGATGGATTATTTCTTTTCTGTTGTATTAGTCCAGTCATACCAATGCTTTATTAGTAATAGTTTTAATAAAGCCTCTGGAAAAAAATAAGAATCCAATTATCAGTCTATTTTGGAAGAATAGAAACATCTGTGCCTTGTGGGGCACATGCATCACGTTTGGTTCAGCTGCATGACAGCAGCATGGTCCATCTGCCTTTTCGATCTTAATTCGCACTGTGGGGCTATTGCTGAAAAGCAACTAAGGAGAAAGGCTATTCCTTTATTGAGGGAAAGCTATACTGTATGTTTTAACAAATATGGGGAGACAGCAGAAAGAAAGGGAAGTCCTGTTGAATATCCATGAGTTGAGCCCCTATATAAGGACATTTTCTTGAAGCAAAAGCATGTCAAGGGAATTGGGAGCACTGTAGTGAAAGCAAGTCACTTGGGAGATGTAACAAATTGGTGTTGGTAACAACAGAACCATAACAGAGAGAGGCAATGTGTGCCCTGTATGTGTGCAGGCTATATCCCTCATTGCCTTCACCAGAAACTCCCTATGAAAATACACAAGAAAGCTGCTTGCCTGAGCTAAGATGAAAATAGTAAAATATCCAGTGAAAATAAAAGCTCCTGCGGCTACAACGAAGGGAAAATTAGGGGGGAAAAAAAAAAAAAAGTCATCTATGTGGCAATAGTTGTGATAAAGAGGAGAAGGAGATGGTGGTAAATTCAGGTAACATAAGCACACAAAAAAACAGTGGTTCTCAAACAGTGAAGTGTTTTATTCCCCCACTGCTTTTCTTTCAGGCAGTCCTTTTGCCACTGAACTCAAACATGTATAAATTTGTCACAGGTTTGTATCAGGTGTAAATCTGTCACAGGTCTACATCAGGTACAATTGCTCACAAGTCTGCAGCCCTGTGCCACTTGCTGGTGAACGAAACAGCCACGTCTGTGTGTTTGTGACCTCCTTCCCCTCATCACTGCTCCGCTTGGGACTATTTGTATCACTGATTCTGCCTCAAGTTTGGGAAGAGTGATAATGAAAGAAGCCTAGAAGTCCTCCCAGGGTTCTGAGACCACAAAATCATCACTCTGGGAAAAGGGAGCAGGAGAAAGGAGGCATGAAAATAACACTAACCAAAGAGCCATTTGTGTGAAGACCAGAAAGGCAGCTCATTACTGTTGTCAAAGACAGGTTTGTGATGATCTACACACAAAGGGTTTCGTCTTCTTCATCTTATGTATCAGACAGTGTTTTTGTGACGGAGAGCATTGGTTGGGAAAGGCACAGAAACTTCTTTTTTTTTCCTTAAAAATCCTATTAGATTTTGGTACAGCCTTACAGAAAATTAGTCAATTACTGGTCAATACAATCCAATAGGGAAAATCTGTTAGCCCAAGCATTTATTTCTCAGGTAGAAAAAAACCCAACATGTATATATATATTGAAAAATATGTATACAGAAAGAGATAGATTGACAGACAGATACAAATACAGATATCATTTAAATAGGGTTTAAGAAACTGTAGGGCTGATAGAATATAGTATGTTAGAAAAAATGTCTACCCTGGCAGAAAGGAAAATGAATATTGTAATGCTTGCACAACATGCAAGATCTTAGACCTTCAGGCTGCAGCTGTAACAATTTATACATTAAATGTACCCTGGACTGTTTTCTAGCTCAGGTGCCAACTGGCATGGGCTGTTCCATATCCACCTTCTCCAAATATCCTGCCCTCCAAATCAGGATGGCTACAACTAGACTGTCTGCTGGTAATAATCCTGTCCTAATTCCTGAAATGCCTGGGAACGGCTCAGGATAGTGCTCATCGGTGTGGGCTGAAAGTAGTCACAGACTACGCTGAGTAACACTATAAATGATAAAGTTCCAGTGTGTAGGGCAAGTTCCTGGTATACTTTGATTTATTAGTAAAGAGATATCCAAGGAAAGTCCAAATTCAGGACCTTACGTGACCTTATTGGGTACAACAATTTCTAAGAAATGAAACATCATAAAGCTCCTGAATCTCACACTGAAAAATGAGCAGTTTCCCTGGGGCTTTTATGATCTTCAGGAGGAAAACGGGTTGTATCTTAATGATAAATTCTCTGTAAGAAGTTCTGAGTCACTCAGGATAAAAGTATATCAATATTTTACATAGCACCATGCTTCACGGATGCAGTGCTGCGCACTGCTGACATGAGACAATGCAGTATGTGTAGTTACACTGTAATTTTCAGATTCACCATCTATTGCCAACAAAAATGTACACCTGAGACCAATACCCACCTCACTATAACCTCCTTTCAGGTAGTTGTAGAGAGCAATAAGGTCTCCTCTCAGCCTCCTCTTCTCCAAACTAAACAATGCCAATTCCCCTCAGCTGATCTCTCAGGACTTGTGCTCCAGACCCTTCACCAGCTTGGTTGGCCTTCTGTGAAATCACTCCAGCAACTCAATGTCTTTCTTGTGGTGAGGGGCCCAGAACTGAACACAGTACTCAAGGTGTGGCCTCACCAGCGCTGAGTACAGGGGCACAATCACATCCCTTCTCCTACTGGACACACCATTTCTGATACAGGACAGGATGCCTTTGGCCTTCTTGGCCACCTGGGCACACAGCTGGCTCATATTCAGCCAAATGTCGATCAGCACCCCCAGGTCCTTTTCTGGCTGGCAGCTTTCCAGACACTGTTCCCCAAGCCTGTAGCATTGCCTGGGGTTGTTGTGACCAAAGTTCAGGTCCTGTCACTTGGCCTTGTTAAACCTCATACCATTGGCCTTGGCCCATCAATTCAACCTGTCCAGATCCCTCTGCAGAGCCTTCCTACCCTAAAGCAGATTGACACTCCCTCCCAATTTGGTGTCATCTGCAAACTTGTTGAGGAAACACTCAATCCCCTCATCTACATTGTTGATAAAGATGTTGAGCAAGACTGGCCCCAAAACTGAGCCCTGGGGAACACCACTGGTGACTGGCTGCCAACTGGATTTAGTTCCATTCACCACAACTCTCTGGGCCCGGCCAGCCAGCCAGTTTTTAACCCATCAAAGAGTACACTTGCCTATGCCATGAGCTGCCAACTTCTCTAGGAGAATGCTGTGGGGAATGGCTGTGGGAGACCACACCAAGCTTTCTGTGCAGGAAGTCGGGGACCCTGCCCCCATGTCACAAGTAATCTCGGCAACCTCAAACTTCAGTTCCAGGTCAGCCTTCTAAATAATCCTGTTACCTTGAAAATCATAATCCACATCACCTGCCTAGAGCACGTCAAATCTGCAAGCAGAAATGACAAATCTTAAGTCAGAGCCCTAACTACAGAATGATCTTCCTGCTATCTTCCTCTCCCAGAGAGATTTTAGAAGGAAACAGGTGTCACGAGCAGTTTGCAAATAAGTGTGAAAACACTGTCCTTTTTAGCATTTTGCACAACTGGAGCAACAGTCCAGAACTGTCTTTGGTCTATGCCAACTTTGGTGGAAGAAATGGCACTGTAGTGCCATTTCACACTGAGTGTGAGAGTTGGACACCCATTTGTAGGATCTTTTCCAAGTGAAGCCCCATCTTGCCACCTCTCATCCATTTCACCCAAGAACTATTTGTTATCCTCTTTTTCAGCCTGCACAGCTCTGTTTTTTCTGGTGCTGTATCCAAAAAGGGAAAATATAACAAAGGAAAAGTCAAGGATGGATTATAGCTCTCAAAGAGATTTAATGACAAACACATTGGCATTTTCTCTTTTACTTTTGCATTTCATTTTACATTGCATTACAGCACTCTGCTAGGTGACATGATGGGCTTTATTTGGTACAAATAGCCAAACACTAATATGTGGTCCTGCACTACTGTATCACTCCAATACCTCTCAGTGATTTCATCTTCCCACTCTCCCTTGTCATTCCTAGCTGATCTTAAAATGTCCAAATTTATAAAAGAGTTTGTGCTAAATGTTAAAAGCTCTTTTTAAAAATCAATATTTTCCTCTTGTCTCCCACACCGAATTCACTTGGCGGTGTGAATATGCTAGTGGATCACATTAGTTTACAGGAAAGGTAAAGAAATGAGATTAGGCTGAGTTTCCAGGAAAGATCAGTACATCCTGCCCAGGAGGCTGTTTTTTGTCATGGAAACTAGGATTATAGATTATTCTCCTGCTTCATCTTGCATCATTTGAACATTAAAGTGAGACATCTAAATTGGAGCCTATTTTTCATCTATAACCAACAGATGCAGACAGACATGCTCATTGCCTGTATAGGGAGCTGAGGAGTATGAACCCCAAGGCAAGTTGGTCTGGTGCCTAAAGTTAGACAGAATGAATCCAAGCTGAAGGTCTTCATTTTGCAGATTGTATTATTTTAATATGATTAAAGCATCTAAGGCACAGGATATGTATTTTTTTTCCTGACAATGGGAATAAAAGAATGGAAAGACACTGGAATCTTTTGAGATGTAAACAGGGGGACATGGAAGAAAAGTTCATAAATTCTGGGTGACACCATCACAAGAACTATGATACAGACAACGAAAATAAAGTTTAGAAAATAATGTATGGAAAAAAAGCTGTGAGAGCTTTTAGGGGTCTGGAAAGTCCATGTCTATTAAAAGATACAAAAGCGCAACAAGGAGTTATGCTACTCATTTACAATGAGGTATGTTGCTCATAATCTTTCAGTAGATAGAATTCTAGTATTGACACCAACACAAGTGGAGTTTCTGGGTTTTAAACTACACATCTGGTTGCAACTAGATATACACATACAGTAAAGGCAGTGCTAATATGCAGCAGGATGACATTGACTGTCCTTAACAGAGAAAATCATGTCCTCGCCATGACACATCTCGGCTGGACACCTTCCTCAGACAGATTGTCCAGTTCAACTGTGGATTCCAGCACTTGGTGGTGGGACCACCCTGAAAGATTTTTATGACCTAATTTATTCTGGTCAGACAAAAGGTTCCTCCTGGCTGTAATTTCCATAAATCTCTGAAAGTTCACTTCCCCTATCCCAAGCCTCTCTTTCTCCCACTGATATCAAGAGAAAAGAAAGATGGAAGAAGTAATGATACAATACAGATGAAGCCATATAAAGATATAAATGAAAATGTTAAACACAATGAATTTCTTTTCTTACCAAATTCCATGGGGCATGCCGGAATCCTCCCATCTATTTTATAAACCACAGTGAATTGATTAACAGCGTGGTCTTGTTATAATACAATGACACCATTCATAGCAAACTAATTCAGGATCAACTAATTAAAACTACACAGTAGCATAGTAAGGAGGGTTAAGTAAGGGGTTAGCCTCTCTCCCACAGAAAGAAAAATTGGATGGGAACCACTTCTGAAGATACTGGCCAAAGCATGAGTCAAGAATGGTGAGTTGTGCATGTATCAAACCAGGTTCAGACAACAGTTCTCATTTCCAGATGTTGCAGTAGATAATCTCATCTTTCCCACCGACACACATGATCTTTACCATAATGCCCTTACACCTATATCATTTTGTCCTCTTGAAAGGTATTATAAGAAGAATATTCCTTCAAACGATCACTTTAGTGAATGAATCCTTTAGATCCCCTTGGAAAACACTAACAGTTACGCTTTAGTTGAAGATGGGAGATGTGCTTGCATGAAAGCTTAAGTGATAGTGGTGATAAGTGATAAGACACTAAGGAGTGGCCACAAGCTACGGCAATCCTAGTTTGGAATTTATTCTCCCTTTGACCTGAAGCAAACTTGGGAACACACAACAAAGCACCTTCATCTTGAGTTATTACTCATTGGCTGCTGAAGTGTCTTGCTTTACTTCATGTATTAGTATACTAATTTGTTGGAGTTTCTTTATATCAAGACCACCTGCTTTATAGGGATAAACAATCCTTTTACTTAATGCATAAATCTGAAGAAACAGTTTTAGCTTTACATTTAGCTTAAGTCTGTTGATTCTTTAGAATCAGTAGTGAATGCAGAATGAGAAAAAATGAGCTCGGTTTCTCTTTTTGTTCCAGGAAACCGATAGAAGTAAGAAAATGACTGTTCCAAAGGAATTTTCCACATGTATATATATCATTGTAATTTATTAATCCAAATAAAGGGCAGTTTAAACCCTGTGTTTCTGGCTTTTCAATTAGATCTATGAAAAAGAAAATTAGAAAAATGATAAATTTCAATGCAAGTGCAGAAAAAAGCAGGGCATTTGAGATTAAAAACACCTTTAGTCTCTCCATCCTTGGACATCCTTTTCTTGTGAAGGATTTTTTTGGTAACTCTTATCAGGCTATGTGCTTGCAGTTCTCTTCCCTATTAAAGAATCTACAATGGTAAAAAACTGTACTATGAGAAAAGGTTCTTTTATTAGAATAAGTCATCAGTTCAGTATAGCGGAATTTTCATTTCATAACATCACGTAAGTCTACAGGGCTTTGGTACTTAATGCAAAGCGGTTGTGCCAATGTTTTCCTGGAAATTAAAGAGATCAACGAGATTTCAGCAACAGAGTTGAAGCTGGTTAAAGCTACAAATGTAGAACGATCAAACCATTAAGTGAACAGCTTCCTTTGTATTTCTCAGTCAATATCATACCTCTCTAAAAACTATATCACAACAAAGATTAATTATGAAGAAAAGAGTATGTGAAGGCATGGAACAGAAGCTGAAGGACAGGATGAAATGCATGTGAAAGTATCTGAAGCAGGTTATTACAGATACTACTCATCTCTTTGGTTATCAAACAAATCATGTGTGGCTAAGGGAAATCTTGTGAGCTAACCTATGTAGATCTCACAAGAAATAGAGCCATACTGGGGATTACTAGTTATAACAGAGACAATAAAGATTGCAGTAATTTTTAGGTTGGTACTTGTTGAGCTGAAAAGAAGATTATAAAAGGGAGTTGAGGGGGAGCTGTCATTCTTATTCTTCCACTAAGCAAACTCAAGGATAAGTCTTGACACCTATTTTATTTCCAATACTCATTAATTACCTGAAAATTGTCTTAGAGTTGCAGGTGTCAGAGCTGCAGATGCAAATGCAATGCAAATTTTCCTACCAGATTATTCTGAGGAATAGTAGAAAAAGGATGAAAGTTAGCAATATTAAGTCACACCTGGACAACAGCACTACTCTTGGGATGCTCAGGTTAACTGTCTGAATGGAGATTCTGAATTGGCTTGGAAAGCTGCAGCTTCTCTTCATTCACTTTAAAAACCTTGTAGAACCTAGATCATAGTTTCTAGTCCCTAGAAATAACTTAAAGCCATCATTATGCCTATCGCTATTAGAGTTGTGTAACAAAATCACTTGCTTGAAGTTATAGGCCCATTGGCTGGAAATGATTAAGATGAAAAAGATCTGGATGAACTGTTAAATGGCGATATTAAATACCTAGGATGTATAAGAAGTATTTCATGCAAGGATAGGGAAACATAAACACTATTGTCAAAAGCAGCATCATGACATTTAGTGTACTGTCTACAATTCCAATGACCCAAAAAACACAGTTTTAGTTCTTGACAGGTGACTTATGACTGGAGAAGAAAGGAAAGGGGAGTCATTAGGACATTAAGAGGAAAAGGAGAACTTGTCTTATGAGAGGAAATTAAAAGACTTAATTTGTTTAGTCTATCAAATAAAGTCTGAGTAGCCTGCTCCATAAATATATCAAAAGAGTAAACACAGAGAGGAGTAAGTACTATTTAACCTGAAAGTCAGGGTTAGCACAAGAAATAATTAGCAGTAAATACATTACATTTGGCAAGTAGAAGGTTTGTAACTGGATTAGGGTTTTTCAACAGTCTTCCAGTAGCAAGAAACCCAGTTTATTTCAGGATGAATCCTGATCCACTTTAAAAAGGTTGGCTAGACTATCACGGGATGCGACATCAAGAGCCAGAAGTTTCCTCTAGCCTTATTTCTTTATTTCCACTCTATGTAAATCAGGAGTGTTTTCTCTAGAATTCTTTAAACATAATGGGAAACTAATGGATAAATAAGAAACAGCTGGTATTATTTATTTGGATGTTCAAATAATAATGAGCGACCCTTACAGAAGACTACCAGGTAAGCTTCATACTTATAGCAAAAGATCAATTTTAAGATATACTAAAATTCTGGTTTTCAGAATATAATTCCCCATTTGTGTTCTTTCTCCTATATATCTGAAGTATCTGGCACAGGGCATGTTGAGAAACAGGATACCAGAATAGATAGGCCACTACATTCATAGTACTTTGCCTACATGGCAAGTCTTACGCTTTTATATTTCCAAAGGTTATACAGCTGAAATGTATTATCTTAGTCTTGGATTCTTTGCTCTTTCTGTTGTGATTTTCTCTGACATAAACCATAGCAAAAAAGCCTACATGATTTCAACACTAGGAGATTGCAAAGTAAACCATTTTTACATACCATGTCTGGTAACACTTTAAAATAATAGCCCAGTTAATTAATGATGAACTACAGTGAATATTCTTATACAAGTACATATGACATTCCTATTAGTGCCAAATGAGTTCATCATGATTAATGTTATTACAGTACATACCAGTGAAATTCATAAAGGCCATTATGCTAAATGGTTACCCAGCACCAAAAAGTGCTCCCCTCCAGCCAGCAGCCCACACTCAATAAGGAACATGAACAAAGTTCTATTCGCGGAGTTGCATTATTATCAACTTGGTATGAGATACAAGCCTTTAAAGGAGATCTTCAGAGGAACCTTCAGTTTTAGGAATTCTTCACAGCCAGGCATGGTGTTAAATGGGTTTAAAATTAAGGCAACAAAAGTTAGGTACTGCAGGGCTTGATTTTTCACCAGTGCAGGTAAAGTCTATGGAGCTGTGCATGCTCATCCTCTTTAGACAACAGTCATTTTATCATGATGTAAAAGATTAAGTATGCCTGACTGAGATCAGAGGTCATCCTAGGGCCTGTGTGAAGAAGGATGTTAGGTCCCACTGCCCTGTCTTTGTATCAGTTGCATGGCAGGGACAGGCAACATTGTCTCCTCAGGCCTTGTAAGGACAATGCTGAATGCTCCAATTTCACAAAGTAGGCCAAGCCACAGAGGTAGTATCTACATCAGTAAAATCAACAGGGCCAGTGCATGGGCCAGAGGACTGACAGATGTTCCTTCATATCACTAACCACAGGCAGCACTTCCTGGCAGAATTTTGGCCCATGCCAGCTAAGATTCCCTCAGACACCACACCAACATGGTTTGGGGATTAGTATAGCCAACAACAGGAACTCTGGATGCAGCCGCTCTGTTCTGGGGGAAGGTCAACAAGTTTAAGTGTATGCACACAAACTACATGACACCATCTGAACTTTAGTACAAGACTCATTTCTCCACCTTCTGTACATACAGCCAGAGAGTCAGTGCCTCCCAAGACCCACACCAATCCTGATTCATCGCAGCTCAGAGAGCACTTTTGGCTTTCCCGCACTTCCAGCTCATGGCAAAAAACAAAAGACAACCTCTTCTGGGAGAGGAAATGTGGACAATACCAATGCTGCTACAAAGGAGCTGGAGACAGCTAATGGAACAGCTAAAGCTGCAGCAAACTGGAAGTAGATGGCCAACAGAAGTACAAAGTTGCACTACTAACACCCAAAGGGTATATTCTTCCAGCTCATGTAGATGATTGTTTAACTGCAAGTCCTGAGCTGTAGCTCTCAAGAGTTTCACATGTCAGATAGCTGAGATACGCCTATTGGGCTCTTCAGTCACTGATAGAGGAAGACTGATGTATGCAAGCTTCTGACATTAAAACTGAATTCATCATGTTTAAATATACTACAGATCAATGGTTAAATTCTTTTGAAACCCGAAAGGAAAGACTAATTTTCCATCACAACATTTCTGAGACTCAGGAAATTGATTTTTCAACTGTACTGAAGCCATTATTAAAAGCATTCTGTTGAAGCAGTGAAAATGAAGATGGAGGGGCTTGGAAATAAGGATATTTACTTTTGAAATAGCTAGAGTTTCAGAGAAAACTGATATTATATCTGAGATATTTTAACTGGAAATGTTGCCAGTGATAGTAATTGTCCCCTTATTATATCAAAAAGTAATTAAGATAATTATGAAGGGAGTTTTCTCACTAAAATTAGCAGAATAAAAAAGAAAACCTATTAGGAATACCTTGCTGAGTTAAAAGTAGTTACTTTTAACATTTTTAAGTGTGGAAGCAAAATGAAACCTTTAGAAACAAATCCACTTTCTAATAAATAGTAAACATTCATGTAAATAGTTGCCCATCACTGCTCATAACTTCCTTATCTTGTTTTACATTCTGAAATGCCTGCCATTCACACCTTAAAGTCACTTGGTCGATCTAATTTTTTCTGGTTTACCGTAACTTCTGGTCTTGTGCAGAATGTCCTACACTCTCAAAAGTTTAAGCGCTGTTTTAGCTTTATTCTTGTGAGTAGTTCCAGTGACATCTGTACCTCTAATCATGCTGATGATTATGAACACGTGCTTAAATACATGAGTTTTGGTAAAGTTTCTCTTCAGTCATCTTCTCTGCACTTCATTTTTTTCAGGCTGAATCACGCCTTCAGTTTCTCCATGCCCTGCAAAATTTCCTTCCAGTCCTAGATATGATATTGAGGGTTAAACTTACAAGAAATAATTTCTTTGTTACTTTTCAGCTAACCCAGCAGGAACTGTCAAGAAAAACTTTTTTAATTCTCAAAACCTCAGAACCGGTATTCCTTATATCACAGACCACATATCACCAGCTTCAGGACCTCCTACATCAAGTCTTATTGAAAACACTCAGTGTCCTCTTTAACGTCTTCTTAATCTCCAATAATGTAACACCATGAAATGTGGTGTCTTGGGTCAGGATAATCAACCTGCTGCTTTTTATCCCAAAAGCAACCAGCAGAAATGAATCCACAAGCCATACGGTTGGCCTTATATATTCCCAAAGAGGCATTTTGGAATACAGATGTGAACACAAAACCTTGACATGCTTGATGCTGCTGGAGGAGGTAGCTGTGCAAGTAAAAGGGTGACAGCTGAGCAACCTGATATAAATTCTCATCTTGCCCCAGTCACAGATTCATTCTAGCTCATACGTGGCTCAAGGTCTAAGCATGGTTGACACTTTTCCATTTAAGTAAAGTGTTATAATTACATGGATAATGAGGTCAATGCATTGTTTTTAGAATATACAGCAATGGTGGAGTCACAGAATTTTCCAAACTAAAACAGTAATGAAAACCAAGCAAACTCAAAGGGGCTGTATGCATTGCCAGAGTCAGCTCTGGGTTACACTCTGAACAGTTGTGTGACTGGTGGCACTGCCTATTAAGAAACTTGCCCCAAATTTCCCATTTTAAGTTCAATGGCCCTCAGCTGCAATTTAATAGTTTTAGTTGCTTTTTCTATGTAATAGGTGTTCATCACAAACTTCATTTAATTTTCAGCTAACATGGTTAGCAATTCTAGAAAACAAAAATAGTGGAAAGAATAACTGGCAACTCTATTTCAGTAATACAATGATTTTTTTTTTATTTAAGAAATTTGAAATCTGGCATGAAAGAGAGCTTTGTATATTAGGTGTGTGATTTTGTTCTCTTGAAGAAACAGAAAGGAATAAAAAAATTTTTTGTAACTGCTGAGGACTCAGAAATCTCAAGAATAACAACAAAGCTTGTTTTTTGAACATATACTGTAATATACAAAACTGAATTTTGCTATAAATCAGACACAGATTATCTCAAGTGGGGCACCTGAATTTTGGCATACAATGTTTATCTCGGTGCCTCAAAGCTTTTGTGATACTGATGCCCAGTACCTGAAAGGGTATGAGGAAGATGATTAACCATCCTGAAGTTTGGACATATGAAGCCCCAGATTTTAAAGTCATGGACAGAAAAAAACATGAGGAAATTAATGATTCTGACTTCATGTTTTGAATGATAATGAATAATTCTTCCCTAGGTCAGTAACATCTATTCCCTCCCCTAAAAGTGGCAAGGGTCCCACTGAAACAAAACATGTTGGACCTTGCAAGTAGTGACTGTGTTATATGCACATAACATTTTAATTCACATTGCATGGACAAGCAATTTCCGAACACTTCAGTATTTGAGATTACAACCTGAACAATATCTTTTTAATATAACTTTGGGTAGTTAATTTGCATTTAAAGACTCTGGACCATTTGGGAAAATGATGGATTGACACATTGGTCAGGCTTTTCCTTTGATGAGAGGAATTCTATTTTCTAGTACATCCAGATTTAGTACTAAGCTAACATTTAATCTCCATTTTTCCATACTTACACTTTCATGTCAAGTCATTTTTAAATTTATTTCCAAAGGAAAGAAGCCCAAAGTTCAACCAGAGCAAGCTTTATAAAAAAAATTGTGGAAAGCAGAAATTAATTCTGACACATCTGATCAGCAATTTGTGGCATCATTCATCTCGAACTCCCCAGACAACTGAAACCAACAAAAGATGATAATCATTTTTAAGTAAAATTTTCAACTGGAAGTAATTTTCTATCTTCCCCAGTTCCTCCACTCCCCACCTCCAAAATATAAAGCATTTTACACAGTAACATCTTTAATCTTTTCTTTTGTCTCCCTAGCACATAACACAGATGGGCCATGATAGGAAAACCTGGCCACAATCCACTTTTCTCCTAAAGAATGAGAAACATAAAACAATTGAAACTAACCCAACCGGCTCAACGTGCTAGTTTCAAAAGAAAAGAATAAAAGAATATTAACCTTTATATTTTTGGGGCATTTTTATTTGTGTGTTATTTTTACTTTTGCTGTTCACATTATAATAATTTAGTGCCCTGAAACAGATCAGAACAGCTTCAGGCTTGTCACCGTGCAGGAGAGTCTGCCTCAAAGAAATGTGATATACTATAGTGCTGCCAAAAGCATCTTGTAATCATATTCACATTATGGAAATGGAGGGAGGGTTCAGGTGAAAACAGTGGAGAAGAAGTAAAAGGGTAAGGAGAGGTAATGAAGAGGAAAGCTGCCTATTTCTTTCCCCTTCGTGGTTAGATGGACAAAGGGTGATAAACTGGACATAGGTATATACTGTTGAGGTATGAAATAAGTGAGATTCACAGTGTCTTCTTAATATTTTGTAATGAGGGGTATGTGATAAAATTATGACTTAAAACAAGCAAATCAACCATTTGGCAACGATAAGTAAAATTTCAGAAAACGCGGTCCCTGATGTATATAACAAAGTACATTGGTTTTATCTAAATTTATATTTATCTGCACTCTAATAAGGACTCTTTATACTAAGCTATTCCTTTCCTCTTGATAGATAGCACAGTGATTAACATTCCTTGGCATATCTTAGAGAAGTTCTGTTGTCAATAAAGTCTCTCTAAATTGAGTTGAGTTCAGATGATAAATGTCTCATTCTTTTGTAACCCAGTTCCGTTATCAATCAGGCAGAACTACAATTGGCAAATAACTTATCTCAGGTTAAAACACCAACTTCTCCAGCTCCTTTCACCTCAGAACAGAGTGTATAGCAATGTGAGTGAACTTACCCCAAAACATGGGGATACCTGGTTACTACATGCAACCTCCAAGTTTTAATGTGGTTTATGTAGCACAAGCCAGTTGTACAAACAGGCAAGTAAGATTTAAAACATATTCTATTTTGAATACCACAGTTTCCTTAAGGGCAGTTTAATGCAGCATATTTTTCAGATTTCCTGTGTATTGCATGCCACTGTGATGTAATCTAGTGAGATGCTCCAAACTGTGACAGACATTTTCAAATGTGAAAAATATGTTTCCAAAAAACAAGGTTACTATCACATGAGACTTCAACAACCAAGAAATGCTGGACTGACAGGTTTGAACTCCATTTTATACCATCTTAAACCTCTAAGGGTATGTAACACTGGTAATGGGTGAGATATGAGAACTTAAATGTGCTCCAACAGAGACAAATGAACATTTTGAAGAGATCATGCTCTCTATTTTGAAGAACAGTCGTCACTATCTGAATGAACATCTTCTGAAAAGTCTTGTATCAGTAGGACTACATTTAAAGTTTAAACAATTCGGACTTAGTAAGATTTTACCTAGGGCACTAGTAAAAGAAGAGGACTGAGCAGATCTCAAGGAGCCATCATCTACAGGGGAAGATTCAAACTATCATTGCTTAGTGTAGGGAAGTTTGAAGAAATGACCAACTTAAGATACTGGAAAGTCTGAGACAAAGAGGACAGTAATAATCTCCTCTCTTTGTCTTGAAGAATAAAAAGTAATGGACTTTAACTGCAGTGAAGAGGAATTCACAACAGATATTATGGAAAATTCCCTAATGGTAAGGATAATGAAGCACTGGAATAGATTTTCTAGGGAATCTATAGCATCTCTGGAGGATTTTAAGAGCAGGTTAGGTAAGCATCTGGCAGGAATGACATCAGCTTAGTTGATTCTGCCCTGAGTCACAGGATGAGATGACCCCTGGAGGTCCTGTGTAGCTTAATTTTCTATGAATTTGCATTTTTGAGACCTGCAACAGGAGGCATCCAGAGTACCAGGTTTCAAATAACATTTCTCTTTATGCAAAACCTGGAGTGGGGTCTTTAGGTTAGCCATAATGTCTTCCTGTCAGTTTTGATGGCCTCTTCAGGCTACACAGATAGTTGAAGGGGCAACTTGACTAGGATACATAAAAATGGATGTGGTGAAGAAAAATAGCTGGTTTTAAAGGACTACTTTAACTTCATAAGAAGAGTCAAGTGTTGGATGCAAGAGACAGATGTTTTCAAAGTAGAAGAAAAGTGTCTCTTACTAAAAGTATGACTCAATGATCGCTGAAATTGTCTACCAAGGAAAATGATGTGTTACTCCCTTTTGAAGACACTGACTCGAAACTAAATATCTTTCCAGAAGATAAATTTCAGTCATATAAATTATTGGATTCAGCATAGAAAGAAATTAAATTACTATGGCTCTGTTGTACAAAAGATCGGCTTTTTATCCTGTAAATAATTCTTCTCATCTTTCTCTCCTAGTACTCTATTCTTGTTTGAAATTATTCATATTCTGTAATCAAGACATCTCTCTCTTATGTAACAGAACAATGTTTTTCTGTCTACAATTGTTTTTCAAAACAATTATCTTTCCCATCTAAGATATTCAAAATGCTCACTAGTAAAATTCTGAGAACACTAAGATTTTCATAATTTTTTGGAACTTTGCATTCTCATATGGGAAGAATATACCATTTTCTGTTTTTATAACTCCCTATTACTAGAATTAGCTTACATTTCAGAACAATGAGCCATTTTAAAGTTAAAAAAATGGCCTTTAAGGTTTAAAAAATATTAATATGAATTATATCAACATCTTCAAAATACCTTTCTGAAGATTCTGCCAAATAAAAAAAAAAATCAGTCAAATGAAAGGAAAATTAACAGAGCTTTGATTCTACAAAGCAGCTTTTTCCAATAAAATATCTATTATTAAATGTTCCCATCCCACTTTATCTTTTTTTTTTTTTTTTTAACTAAAATAATCTGATCATTTACTTCAATTCTCTCACCAGAAGTCTTTTTCTCCAGCACCCTTATGGCTTGGGATATTTTTTTAATTTTTTTTTTTCAAAATCTCTAACTCATTATCTTTTTTTTTCAGAAAGAATAGGCTGATACTAAGCAGAACTGAACAGAGGAAAAAATATCTCCTCTCCCTGGCTCACTTAAATTATTTTTCATTAGACCAAACGATCTGGATTACCCTAAGTAATCATCACAATAAATTGATGGCATTTGTGTCTTTCACAAAAGCTGGCAGCAATAGATCCACACTTTTTTCCACAGTATTGAGGGAAATTTTACATGACTTTGGAACCAGAAGTAACCATTCTGGAGCTCTACTGAAAGCGTTTCTGTTTAACCAGTGACAAGTCTTTTAAGATTTTGTCAGGTGGACCATAACAGACTCAAAGTTCACCTTGTCAGTATGTAGTGCTGATCCTTTAGTCAGAATAACACTTAGTACAGAATAAACCACTCTATAACACACTCTCTGTCTGTGGTGTTATCAAAATAAATTTGATTTGTCTTTTCCAAAAGTAAAAACCAGCTTATTTCTTTAAACTCTTTGTTCAGATTTTGTTTACATTCATGTGAAAATTAATTTCTCATCAATTGAATCCTGTACCAGACTGTCCATTATTTGACTGGAAGGTAATGCCAGGTCCTGAGGTCCCCCAACATTTCAGGACATATTAAAAATTAACATCTGTGAAACAGAGATGCCCTCTGCCAATTCTTTCAGGATTCTTAGATGCAAGTTAGCCAAGATAGGTGACAGAAAAATGTTTATCCCTAGCAGATCTCTATTGTTTTCCTTCAGTACTGATGAGCTAGAAAGTATGTCACAGTATATATTTCCAAATGGAGATGAGAAATCCTTATTACTTCTATCTTTTTTACTTCATCACTGTTAGTCTTGTCTGGCTCCTCTAGCATTAAACCTACCTCTTTCTGAAGGTTTCTTCTCGTCTAATATCCTTATCCCTAACCTGTCACCAGGGATTCTATAATAGGTTTAATTTCTCTTAACATTGGATTTAATTTCTCTTAACAATTTCAAAATTTCTACTTTATACAAGTTGTTTTCAACTTTCTCTCTTTTTTTTTCCTGTATGCCAGATATTTGGGGATAATTATAGCCTTGTTCCTTCACTGGACTAGGATTTATTTTAGCAAATTACATGTGGAATCAAGACTTACTAGCCAAACAATAAACTCTTGCTGAGGAACTTCCTGTTTTCATTCACATTTTTCCATCGCCTGTTTTTCTCCAAGGCAAATTTATTCATCACTTCTCCCTAACTTCCACAAATGTGCTAGTTGTTGGGACTGTTCTCCTTTAATATATTAAGTATAAGTTGAATATTACTTGCAATCAGATCATGATCATCAGACCCATAGCCACTAAAGGCTTCTGCACAGCATTTAATTCATCTATATCCATCAGAACAAGATCCAGCATAAAATTACTCATTTTCAAACCCAGTATGGTTTGCATTAGAAAACCATCATCTATCATCCATCATTTTTAGGAGCTTTACTACCCTCCGCATGAAGTGGAGCTTCCATCATTGTATCCTTGACTCAAGTCCCTCATGACAATTATTCTTTCCATATATTAAAGACAGGTGTTGCTTTGGCTGGATTCAGTGGGCTGTAACTAACTTACATTAGTGCACAGTCCTGGCCTTTGTTAATTAGTTCGTAGGTTCACAGGCATTCAAGGCTACACATTTCAGGTCTCCCTGTAGCCTCCCAGATTTCAGAACTTCAGCTCACCACATTCGATCTTTTTACTATTTACTTCTTTTTCTGTATTTTTCATGTAGCTCTATAGACAGCTTTAATCAGAAAGAAAGGAAGGTGGTTCTTTGTTGCATTAATGAAAAACATACATGGAAATTATCCCATAAATATTTTACACCTCCAAACAAGTTACTTTTAATACACTTCCATTCATGGCATTTGAGACCTTAAAGGACTATTAAGATTCTCCTTCCAACCTGCTGAATAACACAGGCTGTTAAACCCTGCTGTCTGTTCTTTGGATCAAGTTTGTTCTTGACTGAAATATTTTCAAGGGATTGATGATCCTGGTATTGGTTATGAATGTTTCGTACCAACTTTATCTCCATTTTGACATGAAAGATCAGACTAGGAATCATGTGGTGAAAACTTGGCGTCCTTTCTTCAAAACTATCAACCAAAAGCCTACCTGATTATTGTACTTCGGAGTTCCCCCCCAGGGGCTCTCTGTAACTAATTTAGATTAAAATATCTGCCTTCCATATATGATTCCAAGTGTGAACTGTAAATTCTACCTACATTACGCTGAGGATTTCGTCCTCTTATACTATGATGATGGACAACAAAGGAGTTCCTCTGTAAATAAGTAATACCATCAAATTAAATGTAACTAGTGACAATAGTTTCTCACAAAATCCCTTTAGTGTTTCTTAACTGGAATTACTGTAATTCACATGAATATTATTTTAATCATAGTATAATTGTACAACAAGAGCCTTGGATCCCTACATTTACTTATTTTTTTTAAAGCCATGGATTTGAGCACTGGAACCACATAAATATTTGACAACCTCTTAATTAAAAAAGCCTGCACAGCTCCACTATTTCACAAGCTGAAGAGCAATTTTCATAATTATAATTACACAGAAGCATGCACATAAACTTGGCAATCTCTGTCTAAGCAACTAGCTCACACTAACTTAAATTATTAATGCTCCTTTGCACTGAACCAAGCCAAAGGGAGCTGTGAGACCTGATTTTGCTACTAAAGCTGATTATCTGAGATAACGCCCACTAAACTGCCAACTTTAGTTGCAGCTATAAGGTTCATTAAGGGCAAGAATATACACAGAAACTCTTCAGAAACAAAGAACATTGCTTATGAACATTTTCTCTGTTGGAAATGGTTATGCCTGCACTGCAGACAATGTACTCAGACCCTTTCAGCCAAAGTTAGTACCACCAATGAAGCAGCAAGAAATTGTCTTGGTTTTGCTGATAACAAGCAATGGGGCTGAACCAATCACCATCATCTGGAGCAACATTAAGGTGTTCATATCATGAACACATGCTCAGTTTGGGCTGGCTAAGAATGAGGAGAGGAATGACACTGGAGACTCCACGGCAGTGCTGCGTCTGAGAGCAGCAACTATGCTGATGTGATGGGCCCAGATACGCAGGCTTGAGAGCTGGACTGCACTACAGCTTCAGCACAAAGCATCCAGAGCACCCCAGGGAGTCTGGCTGCAGTTAGCCTGCTATGAGGCCCAGTCCAAACCCTAATGCTATCCATACTTGTGTTGCGGGTAGGAGCACGAACTCCCTGCCCACTATTCCCAGATAGAATAGGTCAAGTCAAAACCTAAATACCTGCAAAGCTCCAAAGCTCTGTAAAACTGTAAAGCTTTGGTGTAAATTAAGAAGTTTAAACTGCTGCTTCTGTATAATGACATGAGGTAGAAATCTTTGGTAGTGATAGATTTCTAGTCTGAGCCTCTGCTCTAGCACCAGTTCATGTTACTCCCATCATCTATATGGTATTGATGCAAAGGGAAAACCCCTAGTATCCAGATGTCACAAGATATGCAGGTAAAGGCTATCACAATATGTCAAATATTCTGTTCACCTTGAAAAATTACAAATTCATTTCCCTTCTCACCCATGCAAGAAGTCTGTCTTGGCTCTCTTAGTTCCTTAATTTCCAGTTGGGGGGGAAGTTAAATTTTCAGAATAAAATATCACCTCTCCTTTTTACCCTGGAAGCAGAGCAAATCAAGGTTATAATGCACTGCCAAACGACATTTTTTCATTTTTCACAGTTAGAATGGGTTTCACTACTGATCTTGGAAGAAAAAAGACTACCAATGAACCAAACTGATGCCAAAACTCAGATAGGAAAGCAAAAGATCCTAAGCTACAGTGTTTTTACTGTACTACCACAGAGGATGCCCCAGACAGATTCTCTCTATAACAGGAAAATCTTCCTAGATGTTTTTGTGACCCATACCCATGATGCACCATATCCACTTGTTTACTTTTCATTGTCTTACTTCTGGAGCAGGTAGCCCATCTTTCAAGTAACTAAATTATATTAAAAAAAAAAAAAAAAAAAAAAAGCCAACCAACACTTGTGTATGTTGTTTAGTTTTATGGTTGCAGGGTGGTATGGGGCCTGTTTATAACATGTAAGTCCTCAAATGCTTCACAGTGTGACTGAGCATTGATGAAACTGGGACTTTATTAGAATAATGGTGTTAGAATATTTCTTAAAAGAAATATATAAAAGCTAACATATTTTAATGACTTGTACGATTTTCAATACCTGAAATAGCTGCATAATACCATTGTTAAAACTGTACAGTACACTTTTTGAAGCATATTGTCAAGGGATTTTTTTTTCCTTGAGGCAATCAAGTCAATCAAGAAAAGGGTCATTTCCAGCTCCTGTAACACTAGCCATTATCAATAGCTCATGAAGACCTTGCTGATCTTTAAGATATTCCCCAAAGACTTAGTCATTCTGCAGGTATCTCTCTGCTGTCAACCATGCAATTCTGCTCAGTGGGGTCAGCACTTCTGGGCTAGCAAGAAGTCATCACGTTAGTTAGTGTGCAGCTGTGGTGTAAAGAGGCTGGAGTCAAATAAGTCAAAGAACAACTATCATATGCTCACCTATCACAAACATGCAACAGAGCCATAGAAACACACAGCTGGATGCAGCTGGTACTCCTTGACCTGTCTAAGACTCCTCTGTATTTCACTGGTCTGCTTTGAATGATCTAGTTGAAGGTCTGTAAAACTCTTGAGAATCTTTCAAAATGAACCATGTACCTGAAATGCAGCAGCAGCATCCTAATCCTACACATGACCTAGCTGAGTGATTTCTATTTGTGGTGATATAACTAAATTCAGGGCAACTGCAATTTGTGTTTTCTGCAGCAGGTTTATGGGAATTGCAGAAATAAGCCTTCCAAAATCGGATAAAACAATTCTGAAATCTGTTTCTAGTAAATTAATGTGTCTCATTGCATGAAAAAGACATTTTAGAAGTTCATGAAGACAGAACTCATTGCAATGCACTGTTGGCTGACCTTCATATGCTTCTTCTATTCTGTGCCCCAAAAGGCATTATATGCATGTAATTTCCAATATGGGAACAATTTGAGTTGTAATTAGGCAAATCTCAGAAGGTTCCGCCACTGATTTGTTCATTCTTTCAATATTATTCTATAGGACACACCAAAAACATTACATTAGGTTCAAGCAGGGGACAATTAAGAAAACTTTAATCCTGTTACAAGGGTATGTAAACATATCATCACTTCATAATGGTGTTATTATACTTTACATATTGGGCAGACGGGTCATATTGGTGTTCTGGCATTTAGTATTGCACATGCTGTCTCCAAATATAACTTGCCATATTAACAGACACACTTCGCATTATCAGACCCATAGGATGATAGTTCTCTGCTAGAAACTGTAATAACAAATACGTATCTGCCAAAATACGTGGTGACAAAGTTAAGCGATTGGGAGAACTTATTTTCAATAAGCCTTTTGTTATAATGAAAAAACTCGACAGACCAATATTATATTGAGAACAAGTATTGACACCGGATAATTTTTATATTAAAAATCCTTCTATGATGAGTGAAAGTGTTATTTGCCTTCTTTGAAACGCAGTATTTTTTCATTTTATTCTTGGATTTGCAATTTATATACAATTTCTATACCATTCATATATATACAGTGTAAATAAAAAAAAATATGTCCACGTGCTTACACACATGAAAGTTTATATATTTATATGTATAAATTAAAGGATATATAGACTACATTACGCACTAGTTGAAGACTACGCAAAAGTCAGACCTTTTGTATAATGGTTAATGTAGTTGAATTTACTTAAAGATACTGCGAAGACTGATAATATTTATTCAACCTCCATTATTGTAGAACATTTTGTCTATTCTTTAAACTCAAAAACCCTATTTCTTCTTCAAAACAAATTTATTAAAATTACCCTAAGGCAATTTCCATAATTAGAAAAAGGCAACAAACTAATTACATAAATATTATGTAATAATCAGTTATGTAAATATCAGTTACTGCAATACCATACACTACAGGGAATCTTTTACTTGAATTTCAAAGTGTTTAATCTCTCAAAGTATCTATTTTAACAACAACAACAACAACAACAACAACAACAACAACAACAACATAATAATAATAATAATAATAATAATAATAATAATAATAATAATAATAAAAATCAGCATTCTTAAAAAGATGTGGAGGAATTCAGTATCAACCTAAAATGACAGAGAAACATAAATGAAGAAAATTTAACTCACAAATTTTGTATGAACTGTGTTAAGCCAAACTGCTTACAAGATGTAACATGAAATTGGCAGTATTAGGTGAAGTAGTACTTCCAATCTTTGTTCTGTTTGATGTAACTATAACACCAGTTTATATTCACTGTTGTGCTTACAGTCTTCATTTTGCAAAAATTCATCTGGGTCTGTGAACAATAGAGGATGAATAGGAAAGTAACAAAAAAATTGTTGAAAATAACAGCAGAAACGAATCTTGATGCCTCTCTTGGCATTTCTTTCCTGCTGCCAGTAATCAGAGGTTTAAGGACTTCCTAAACCAGAGATTATTTCTTCATGTTATTAGCCTTTGAGTATGTTTTTTCCATCAATTCATCTAATTACTTTCTTATATTCACATAAACTTTCAGGATTATAAATGCCACAGTATAACTATGCACTGTTTATTTTTAACTTACCATCCCATAACCATCACAGAAGCCCCTTCATGCTTTCTTTGAGATAAACAATGAATAACCATTCTGTATTCACTAAAATCATGTTACTTCTGATTCCTAACATGTCTTCCACCATCCTCAATCAACCAGCACACTAAATCAGCAAAACTCTGTGCTAAGAAGACTTGATTACATAGAAGTCTTAAAACCAACATTCACTGACTGCTTAATTAGATCATCTTTTAAAGTGAAAATAATTTATACTTCTTTCCTCGAAGAAATAAAAATTTTTCTAGGTTATTGTCTAAACAGTTATGCTTCTTTTCTTGGGGCTGTGCTTGAGGATCAAACCTCTGAGCAAACTGACAGGAAAGACAATGAGTAATTCCACAATGTGTGTACAATTCAAAGTGTGTAAGGCAGGTTCATTCATACAGCACATGTGTATATGTGATAACTCTCAACAATGCTCCTTTAGAAAGAGAACAGGTTGTGTAGATTTAGCAGGTGAAACCTCCTCTGTAACAGGCGTCCTTCGGGCATAAAGCAGCCAGCGATTTAAACAAACCATTCTCCTCCTCCACAAAGTGAATCGTATCACATTGCTGGTATTTGGGCACCACTGGTTAAAATGCATCTGTTTTTCCAGATGAATCTGTCAAAGTCAATGCAATGGTAGCATTCAGAGACTGGAGCCAGAACAAAATGGTGAGAACAAAAGAACATGTCCTCCCTACCAACCAAAACAAAACACAAACAAACAAACAAAAAGCTGTTACTCATTAGCCTGATGTATGATTCCCAACTTAGGAAAAAAAAAAAAAAAAAAAGTATTTACTTCCATTATCATTGCTGAACTCTGACATGGACTGTCATGTACAATTACACTCTGTAGGTGTTTGAGCATTATTTCTTTCCTCAAAAAGAAAACACATAATAGTTCTACCAGCCAGCCTTTGAATGGGCTTTGTGGCCTCTCACTTCTTTTTGTTTTAATACACAGCTCTAACTTAAATGTATTTAAGGGAAAAGTCTTCTGCTGCATTGATATATTTGCAAATGGGCTCAGGTTAAACCCTTGACAGGAGCAGACACAGTATGGAAATGATTAAACTTTCGCTCTTATTCAGGTCCGTGGCAGAATGTAATGTTGAATTACCAACTTTGAAGAGTAGAAGCAGAAGGGAAAACCTTTATTCCCTGAACTACTCAGGACTGGGGCCTCATGGATGTTGTGGAAGAGATGTGCTCTGAACGCTGGTCAGCAAATCACAGTTGCTTCCTTTCGGTTCTGCTTTGTGTTAGTTGGTGTGAGTAGAGAGTGCAGATGCAGGAGATGAGCTCTGCTGGACAAGACATTTGCTTGGGGTCTCCCATGCAACCCTGCAGCCCAGCTTGCACCTCAGACATGTCCCATTTCTCATGCTGTGCCTCCATGTGCCAGATATCTGTGTCTAAAGCCTAATAGACCAACTAGTATTGTCTAGATACTCAGGATCCACTTTGTCCCAAGAGCATGTGATGTAATAGGTCTCCTCTGGAGCTTTCAACCCACCTGCATGCCCTGGGTGATCCTTCTCGGGTAGGAGGGTTGGACTTGATGATCTCTAGAGGTCCCTTCCAGCCCCTAATATTCTATGATTCTATGAGTCTATGTCTCAAGCCCAGGAAGGTGATTCCCCTGCGGCTGCAATTTAATGCTGTCAATCCTCTCCACTCTTCTTCCTCAATACCCAGTGTCCCCCCCCGCAAATGCAGGATCCATCACATGAATTTTCACACACACCAGGAGAAGAGAGAAATTAAAGATGTGCCTCAGTAAAATGAGTAGAGGATACTGGTGGAAAAAAGGACAAGGTCTAGCAACCCAGACTAGAGTCTGCTAAGGGACTGCTGTCCAGGGCAAAATGTGGTAAGGAAAGGGCAGGTTTAGAAGCACAATCCAAAGTTTCAAATTCTGAGAAACTATTTTAATTTTTACCTGACTTCTAGTCTCAGAGGTTCACTTTGGAAAATAAATAAATAAATATATAAATGGCTTCATTTTATTTTGTTTGAATGTGAAAGTACAGAATGACCTTGACAGGTATAGGCCCAAAAACTGAGGTCATCTCCATTTTCCAACACTCCTATTGTCATGGAAGGAAAACATGGATAAATCAGAGACATCTCTCTGCCACTGCCCCATTTGATGTCCAGATTCCCAGTAACTGAATAGACATTATAAATACAACAGCCATAGCATAGCATAGACATACCTTCAAACGTAGTCTGAGTTACACAGTGGTCATGTTTTACAAAACTGGAGCAATACAACAGTGACCTAGTTATTAGAGTATTTTGGTCAACATGAATGTTTCTCCACTAATAGTCACAGGCAGCTGCAAAAGCACTGTTTTCTCAGGCCACAGTAGTGAAGTCATTTTGGGTTTTTTTCAAATAACTGAGTATAAAACTGTGTGCTATGTACACATAGGACTTGGCCAACAGAGGCATATACTGAAAACAGATCTTAATTAGGATTACACAGACTGTGAGATTAACAAATGCAGAGGATTTATTGAAGCTGTAATACTAAAATGTTATTCATTTTATCTTCAAAGAATTATCAATTACTTGGACTACAGTAACAAACATAAGAGTAGTCTTTAAGCCCAGTTCAGCAGTATGTCCCATCAAGATGATAATAAATCAACTCCATGTAATTTAGTGGGGTTATTAGCAGAAGACATTGCACATTCAGTAAAGTTCAGGGATTAATAAATGTTGGATTAATACTTTTAGACATTATATGAATATTGGCAATACATTAATTTGTAAAACTGACCTGAAATTTCAGAAGATCTTCCAGATCTACTTTATCAAACATGTATACTTTTATATACGGACTTTCCATTGTTCCTAATTCTCTGGATCCGTCTTAATTTTTTATGCACATTCTAAATTTTACTTGTCTCATATACAAGGTCCATATTTCTTTGAGTTCTTCTGACCTCTAAATTTCTCTGCCTTGCTACATAGCAAAAATGTAACTTTTAAGGAATTGACCTTTCAAAAGTCATTTTTATCAGTGCCTGGCTCGGTCTCATTTCATCTGCTTTTTGCATCACAGTAGAAGAAACAAGAGCCTCACAGTTGCAGGAGGTTTTCAGACGCAATGACTACATCCCTACCAATAAAATGGGCAGTTCCAGGCCCTGTTCTCTGGCCTTGGTAACAGCATTCTGTCATAAAATGGCCACATACATTTATTAAACTCTCCTGGCCTCTAAAATAGGGGGGCCGCATCCAAACCGCCTTTTCAATGGTCCCTGGCCCAGACTAACTCCTGAATCAGGATCAGAAATAGAATGAGAGGCTTTCAGTAAGCCCAAGCCAAAACAATGCCAAGGACGACTCTAACAATTTAATGACAGAAACAACATCATTCAGGGCCAAGACAAGACCTCTGGCACTGCTAATTTGTTAGTATGGACACTACAAAAGGAGATGGCTATTTCCCCAAGAAAGATGGGTGACTCTCAGCCAGACCCTGCAGCCAACATTAACACAAGTAGCCCCTCAAGCACAGTTCAGTCTCCCCTGAAAGCACTCTACTGGGAACCTGGGGATTCCTCTGCCCTCAGCATGCTGCATCCTTAATCCCACCTCAAGCGTTATACATTCTTTTCAGGAGTGTATAAAAGCACCATGACCTTGCTAATGTCCCACTCTATTTCTTGGTTGGACCTGCTGCTGCTCCCCCTTTCCTCCAAGGTGCTCCCCAGCTCATGCTATTACGTGCAGTGCTCTTCCATCACTTCTGAGACTACAAATTTAGGCTAACAGAGACCAAGCACTGTGCAAAGATTAATAAGGCTGAGTATATTCACAGTCTGTGGGCACATGTCCCACTGAAGCTAAGAACTACAGGAAAACAACCAAAGAAAGAATTCACTACAGCAAGATTTGGATCTGCAGCATACTCTATTATGGCAACATCATGAGATTATGTTACTAACAGTGCCTGAAATATCTACTGCTGAAAGATAGTTTCATATTAACAGCATGTGCCGTTTGTTGGGAGCATTGTGATAAAAACAACTATCATATTGCTAGAGGTTTGATGCTTTATAAAGGCTGTGTGTCATGCAGCAGTCTTATATCATCAGCAGAAGAGACTGAAATGATACTTCTTGGCTACAGAGAGTAAAGTCTAGCACTTAAACTGGAAAAGTTACAAAATTACAGCATTTCACAATGTAATATCTATTTTTTTTGTCTTTATTGTCCTGTCTTCCCCTCTCTGGGGACACCTGTCCTTTACCAGCTCACAAGGCCACTCCTGATGGGGTTGAGGTAGATGAACTCATCATTGCTGTCAGGAGTGTCAAAAGTCTTGCCAAGTGCCTGCCATATCTGCATAGCCCCCTACTGCTCCTTCCACCCAGGGGCCATCACTCCCTGTGCTAACATGACAACTGACTTCAACTCTACAGCCTAATTCACACCCAGGCACCTCACAAAGGCAGTACCTCATCTGGGGGCAAGTGCCTATGGGACTAACAAGCATGACTCTGGAGGAGGAGGTTGTGAAACCCCAGTCACCCACAGCCTGGAGAACTGTTCTCATTGTTCATAAATAAGGAGCAATAGGCAGCACCACTTTTATTGTGTATTCTTTACTTGAACTGGTCATGATAACTATGTGGGTTTTGTGGTTGCTTATGGCCAGACTATATTGAGCATACCTAGAGGAAAAAGTGTTTCCCCTTGGTCAGAGAATCTGAGCTGGACTTTAGCAGAAAGGCTTCCCTGGGTTACTCTGGCATCTGCAGGATAAGAAATCCAAGTGCATAGGAGCTTTACTTTTAAAAGCCAGGTCAAATACCTACCCACAAACATTAGATATCCATCTATTTCGGAACTGGCTTTGAGGCTCACAATTTTAAACACTTTCAAACTCATCTCTCTTTCCGGCAAGACCCCACCACTCTATGTGCCCAAAATCATTGGTAGTTCTCACAAGATTTATATAAATGGCAACAGTTCATTTACTTACTTTATCTAAAGGAATGCTCAGGTGAGGAACTGGATATTTACCGAAGAAAATCTTTCAGACAAGTCTAATTCTGGCTATTACAATATTTCCCCATGTTAAAGAAAATCTCTTTACTACAAAGACTTATCATATTTACATTTGTTTTGTTAGTAATAAATAATAATTATGGCCTCATTGCTAAATTGTTTGCTATTCTAGCAGTTTGCTCACAGGATTATTAAGTACCATTGGGGTTTTTTTAATACAGCAAATCACTTCTCCAAGGGTGACCATTTTAGGACTATCTTCTCTATAAGAACAGGGCAGCTATAAAGCATAAATCAGTGCAATGACTCCTGCTGATTTTGGATGAAGACTCAACAGCCCTTGTAGCAGTCTGGTTGGGGAGGCAACTGATTAAGTGCTTTCAAATTAAGTGTCTTCCCAAGAACTGAAAAGAAGGGCTCAGTAATTTCCTTCAGAACTACCAAAAAGCTACCTTTAGAAATGGAAAGCAGGAAGATGGAGCACTTGTCCAGAATAAACCATAACTGTCTAATCCCTGAAAACCCACACATTTTTGGTTCCATTAGCCACGTTAGACACTTTCCCATTCTTCTGTTTGGACAAGTCTCAGAACCTCGGTTCCAGTCGTTGATTTTGCCATACGGCAGCTCTGTGCCATACGCCTTTTCATGGTTCTTTTCCAGTAATTAACATAATACAAAAGGGCAAGGAGCGGTTGTGGCTGAAAATTAATGCTATAGCAAAGGCCCATTAATCACGGCTTTCTACAAGCCAAATTAACTACAGAAGGTAGTGCTGATAACATGACAAAAATTAACTACAGAAAGCTTCTAAAAATATGTAAATACAGCCAAAGCCTTTGGAAATTTTGAGTTAAAAAAAAGATTTTAAAAGAACAAAACAATAATTTTAGTTATAGAAAACAACTTGTCAATTATTTTTTTTCTACGTGATATTAGAAACAGAAGATCAGCCTAACAGTATCTAAGGGGACTTTGGTTTTGGTTTATTGGTTTCTAATGAGGATCTAATCTGTGAAGAAAACAAAAATGCTTTCATTTCTGATGTAATCCTGTTCCCCACAGTTGTGCATTTATTAATGAACAATTATCGACTGCTAGACATATGAATCTAGAGGAGTAAAATAAAACTTTCCCAATATAATTAACTATACTTCAGTTAAAAATCACAATGTCCTAAAAATTTGACAACTACTTGTATCTTCTGAATAATTGAAAAAATCTCATTTAAGGTTTCATGCAAAAAACAAATGCTTAACACTTTTGACCATAATTCATAAGTCACTGAACTCAGTGGAAAGACAGACTGTGGATCATGTTGCAAGTTTTCCCAGCAGAAGTATCTCTCTTCCTGAGGTGGAAGAAAGCAACCACCACGTATAAAATTTGCTTATAGAGTATGCATAAAAAGAGTGTGCTTATCTCTGAAAAGAAACCACATGAGGCACAAAGAACCTTTAGTCTGAAATTTCATGTTTATAAGAAGTTCATATAGTAACTAAATAAACCACATCATTACATCAAGTGGAAGATAGAAGCCGATTCTCCCAGGAAGTCAGTTAACAGTTCCAATGACTTTATGTAGGATTCATCTGCTATAGTTTGCACATCTAAGATTTAGATGTCTAAGCCTGAACTAATCCCTTTAGGGATGAAGAGAGAAACAGACACCTCCAAGAAGCTATTTATCTTATCCTAGGGTAGACAGAGCAGTCAGAGCTATGTGCTGGAGATGTCTAATTCTCTGTCTGTGAGCTGAAGGTGAATATTTCAGTTTTCAGATGCAACTTCAAGTCTATGCAGCTGGGCTTGTTGAGTCTCACTGTAACAGTGAGTACTGATGCTTAGATCAATAAACCATACAAGAATACATCAGCTAAAAGACAACAAATCAGTGCTTTTCATCAGCACACAAAACAAGCGAGAAACTCTGATTTAGCTCAAAACCTAAAAAACTCACTTTGATGCTCAATATTTTTATAGGCTACTGTGGGGAACACTGTAAAGAAAAATGTGGAACAGAAAGGGGAAAATATTGAGAAAAAGGCGGGATTCTCTACAGAACATTTTTACTTTGGGACTGAAACAGTATAAGTCAATTCTCCACTGAAATTAATTACATTATGCAAGAAAACAAGCTATCTGGAGACATTTAATCAAAAACCCAGTGTTCCTTCAACCCTTCAGACACATAAAGTTAATTTCTTAAGTGGACCAAAATATGTTTCATTAGATTTCTTCAAATAGTAAAAAAAAAGTTTTGACATGAAGGTTTCAGAAACCCCAAGTAGATACTCTGTGTATGCATTCGTGGGAGAGAGAAAGACAGTCCATCTGCCTTATCAAAAATTATGCTAGAGATTCCAATCAGGCCCTGACATGTGAGGCAAAAACAGATGTTTCAACCCACATAAAGCTTTTCATAAAATGCTTGAGGTTTTGTTTTTCTTCCAATGCAAAAATGAAAATAAATAGTCATATTTTGGGATTTTTTTGGAGTAAACAGAATCCACCAGAAGGATTTTTTTTAGCCTGAATTGTTCTATCACAGGCACTTGGATCCTCACAAACACAGGGGTGGTGAGCAGTGGACACAACCAGCTATCACTGGAACCAGTGCAACATTTAATGAAACTTTTTGCACAGGATTACCAAATGCAAACAGTGAAAGGAAGAAAAGGAAGGGGGAAACAGACTGATAGAGCCCTCCATCACTCACCCCAGTGTGAATTCAGAACAGCTATCCTGCCCTCGGAAACATTCCTCTGGATTTACACTGAAGTAAATTAGAGAAGAATTCATTGCAATAATATAAAACTGTTTACAGTTTTAATAGGAAAGAAGGTTAAAAATACAAAGGGAATGGTGAAGCATCTTTTTCAGATTACCAGTGTTTTTAAAACTTTATCAGACTTAAATTTAGCTTTTAAATGTAGGTCAGAATCAGAACCAGGTTTCAAGTTCACCAAACCAACCATGTTTTGTGCTTTCTGCTACAAAGAGGGTGAAGTTTATTAAATTGAAGTTCATGGAACTGGAATCTATAAACCCAAACTTACATATCCTGGTCATTGTTCAGTGTTGATTTGTTTTGTGATGATTTAAAGTCACCACAAGGCAAAACAGTGTCTAAAAAGAAACACGGGAAGAGAAAAAATAAGGAAAAACTTCTTAATACACCCAAAAGCTTCAGGAGTATAAATGTGTAGAAATTTATTTAACTCAGAGAAACCTTATTAGTCCTTGGAGAAGGGAACATAAGTGCTATATTCCTGTAAAATTTGGAGGTGACTGAATAACCTCATGTTGGACCAAATACAGGCCCACTAAATTTGCTGGGAATCTCTCCATTGACTACAATAGGCTTTGGAACAGGTCTCTTTTCCTTTTTTAGGCAACGCAACAGAAGATGGGGTGAAATCCTATCCCCACTGAAGTCAACGGGAGTTTTGCCACTGACTTCATTTGGACTAGGATTTCACTCCTCCCCTGTTATCAGAATATAAAGTGTGTTTTCCGGATCTAATCTGCTGGTTGTAAAAGAAGACAGGAACAAAGAAAAAAAAACCAAAAACAAACCTGCAGCACTATCCAAAACACAGCATACATCACGAAATTACAATATTACCATGTTTTCAAGTGGCATGAAATACTCAAAAGAAAAATGATAATGGAATATGAGGCAGCAGAAGGGCGCACTAGAGACTAAATTACCTAAACTATCTGCCAATACTTCTTCATACAGAAAACTGTGACATAGAAATTTTGTGGCAAATAAAAAATCAGGATTCACATTTCTAAAAATATTGACCTACCTACCCAGTCCTGGTGGCATTTCTGCGGTTGGTTATCTTGTTAAAGTTGCACAAAAGATCTCAGAAACATAACGTTTGTGTTTGATTTTTCCATGCTTGATCTTCATGCCGAAATAATAAAAATAAATCCTCTGACCAAACCCTTTTTCTTTAAGTTGCTCTTAGATTTGGATACATAAAAGAGAAAAACAGCAAGTGGTTGCCCATCCAGTTCTGTCAGTTGTTAGGTCTAGTGCTTTTTGAGGGTAATGGTAGGAAGCCCTTGCACTGCCTCATCACAGGGTCACATAGTTCTTGGTCTGGGATGAGGGTTGCGCTGAATAAGGTCTTGTCTTTCGGAGCGCACCCCACATCAGTGTAATGCTCTTGTGAAAGCACAGCTCCAGGTCAGATCTAGGTGCCGTTATAAAGAGATTAAGAGGTGCAGCAGTGCCTGCCCCAGAGGACACCTCCCTTGACGTCCTAAATAGGTTTGAACCTGACCTGCTCATTCACTAGGACCCAACCTGGGAAACACACTGGAAAGAGAACAGGACACATAGCAAAATGAAACATCTGAAATCTCTCGTGGTCCAGAGGCAGACACACGAAAAAGGAAACAATAGGAGTGCTGTCTTTTTCTGCATAGATTGTAGATCAGAGCCTCAAGACTGGGCCCCAGATGAGAGCGGCAGGATGCAGCTGACAATGTACTGACTCATGTATCCACTGACAAGTAGCAGTATTAAAACCCGGCGTAAAGATGTCACAACTCTGCATGAGCAATTCATCAGCCAAGGCAGACACAAGCAAGAGGGTTAGCAAAGCCAGCCGTTCTCAGCTGGTAAGACACAAGCCTAGAGCAGACACAGGGCTATATTCAGACCAGGGTGCTCTCTATAACAGTAAAATAAAGGATGGCTTTGGCTCCTCTCACCAAACTGTGCCTCAGAGAGATGTTTGGCAGATGCCAGGGACCTCACCGGCACTTTCAGAGAAGGTTTCACTATGAATCAAATGGTCTCGATGCACCCAAAAGCCCTCCTGACTCCTAAGCAAACTCCCAAGCCACCATCCCACTGCTGCTATCACCAAATTAAATGCTAACACTTGAGAATAAGGGCAAAAGAATCATAAATGAAAACAGCAATAAAGATCCCTGAAGTTCAGACCACAGAAACTCTCTGAAGGGAGAGTCAGTTGCATCGTTTAGAAAGAGAGGAGAGGCCAAAACAAAACATGGTTCAAGAGGGAGGAATGTGAAGCCCAAGAGGTAGCTTAGGGGCACACCATGAGGTGCACTGAAAACAGAGCCACTTTGAAATGATTTCAGGAATTGAAAGCAAACTAGTAGAGTGCTGAGGGTGTGGTGGTGTCTTCAACTGGTTTGCTATGATGTCCTGGACCCTCAGGGCTCACAGCAAAGACAAACTGAAAAAATCCTCAGGGTAAATAGCATTAAATATTTCAATCTGAGATGGCAAGTGGTACTAGGACAGGCCATGTCAAAGTGAAAAAGGGAACAAACTATACTGCTTGCGGAGTTATGCCTTCATAGAAAAATAGCTAATAGTTTCAATACTGAGGAACAGAACAGCAGGGCCAAGTTTCAGACACTGTCAGCAGCTGGGTGATAGCAGGGACAGTTTTACAAGTGCTTTAAACTGCATCAGGTATTTAAGACCTCAGGCTTAAGCATCTCCGTTAGGAATGACAGCAGGTGTAAAGCAGACCCACCTGGAATGGAAACAGAGACAGGCAGCACATGGGACTACTGAGAAAACTACCAACACCCAATCCCTTCCCCACTACTCCAGCAGATGCAGTGCAGAGCCCCCAGCTAGCTGTGCCACAGGACACACCAGCCTGAGAGCAGGATGAGCCGGCATGCAGCACCACACGCCAACATCTCCAAAGCTGGGTAAGATGTAGGAACCCAGGTGACAATGCCGGGCTGTGCCTCCTGGTGGTCCCACACCTTGGATTCCAACAAGGGGGATGCAAGCTGATGCACAAGCGTCTGAAAGACAGCAGGACCTAGACGTGTTAGATCAGTGGTCCAAGGTTAATTGCATGGGGTTCAATAAGACCAAGTGCTGGGTCCCGTACTTGGCTCATAACCACTCCATGGTAAGTTCAGACTTGGGGATGTGTGGTTGGAAAACTGCAAGTTGGAAAAGGACCTGGGGGTATTGATCGATAGTCAACTAGATATGAGTCAGCAGTGTGCACAGGTGGCCAAGAAGGCCAATGGCATCCTGGCTTGTATTAGAAACACTGTGTCCAGAAGGAATAGGGAGGTGATCATCCCACTGTACTCGGCACTGGTGAGGCCACACCTTGAATATTACGTTCAGTTCTGGGCCCCTCACTATAAGAAGGACACAGAAGTGCTGGAGCGTGTCGAGAAAAGGGCAACGAGGCTGGTGAATGGCCCAGAGTGCAAGTCCTATGAGGAGCAGCTGAGGGGGCTGGGCTTGTTTAGTCTGGAGGAGGCTGAGGGGAGACCTTATCACGCTCTACAACTACCTGAAAGGAGGTTGGAGAGAGGAGGGGGACAGCCTCTTCTGGTGACAGGTGACAGCACCAGAGGGAATGGTTGCAAGCTGTGCCAGGAGAGGTTTAGAGAGGCTGGAGATTAGGAAACATTTCTTCACTGAAAGGTTATCAAACATTGGAATGGTCTGCCCAGGGCAGTGGTGGAGTTGCCATCCATGGAGGCATTTAAATGGCATCTGGACCTGGTGCTCAGGAACATGGTTTAGTTGTGTGCTTGCAGTGTTGGGTTGAAGGTTGGACTAGATGATCTAGAAGGTCTCTTCCAACCAAGGACGTTCTGTTATTCTGTGATTCTGTGA
Source organism: Actenoides lindsayi (assembly GCA_025331215.1). Classification (NCBI taxonomy): domain Eukaryota; kingdom Metazoa; phylum Chordata; class Aves; order Coraciiformes; family Alcedinidae; genus Actenoides; species Actenoides lindsayi. The sequence continues at coordinate 82,238 of WTSP01005006.1, forward strand.
GACACAGAGAGCTCTACAAGTCCATTCGAGGACGAACTGGTGTACACAGCAGTTTGCCAGTATCACTAACTGTGGACTGATAAATATGCAGGCCAGTCTGAATGCTTTTTCCCCACCACTACTTTTTTCCTGGATGTGATTTTGGCAGCTATTTCCATGGTAATCAGATCTCTTAGTCATTGTCTGTCACTATTAAGCCAGTGTTCTTTCACACTGTAATTGCATCCCATACGTAAAGTCACTCCTAAAAGCTGCCTTTGATAATTGCTTTTTCTTCTTTGTATTGGGCAACCATTAAAAACATAGGCACAAGTGAAACAATAGACTGTTAGGGTTTCTTTCTGACGCATTTGTGTGGATGTGATCCAGTTGGCCATTCAAGCTATTTTAAAGACAGTGTATATTTACCCACCCAGCTCAGCTCCAAGGTAAGCACCTACACTCATTGCTAGAGTGGTGACAGGCTTTATTTACTTTTGCTGTAACGAAGTGAATTCTGTGACAAAAACTACGTTTGTTAACTGCAGGGGTATGCACAGGAGAAAGATTGACACCATAGAGGTGGACTGTGGATCACAGGAATCTTCTACAAGGATCATGATATAGCAGTAAAAAGCAGGGGGTGGAAATCACTTTAATTCCATGCTAAAAATAGTAATGCTTTGGGTTATACATAGCAGTATTACCTCCACAAATGGCTTGGTAAGAACCTTATGCAATGTGTCCAGATCTGGAATTTACATTTTAAAACAGACAAAAAGTTGGAACGATTCTGGAAAACACATCTTCTAACAAGAAATTTAAAGAGTTCAATCAGTTTAGGCCCTCAAAGAAGCAGAGATTATTTTTTGAAGTGTCTGAAGTGCAGAGGCATGTTATGAGCAATCCCTTAACTGTATCAGAGAAAGGAGCTACAAGATCAATTGGCTGAAAGTGCAAAGTAGAAAAATGTAAACTGAAAATAGGACACAAATTCCTTACAGTGAGAGAGTAATTAATCACTGGAACATGTTACCCAGAGAAGTGGTAAATTCATCATTGCTTGGAGCCTTTAAATGCAGATTGGATGTTTAAGTGACACGCTCTCATAGTTCAACAGCAAGTTAGGAGCCACAGTATCATTCACTTGTCTAAGTATAAAATAATTCCTGTTACCTGCACCGCAAAACCACTGCCAGGAATTAGCTGCCCCTTGTCACACAGTATGTCAGACAAACTGGGACAGTGGCCTCATTCAGCCCCAAAATCTATGAACCCCAAATCTCATTAATCTGTGAGCATTTAAATTGTTTTGTTTGTCAGTTCATCGCTAACTTTGTTATCTTACACATCATACATCTTTAATATGTTACAGTTACACTGCAAGTAAAGCTTGCAGGTAAAGAGAAACCAGCAAAGAAAACATATATGTGCAGGCAACAGAGTTAATTTGCAGCAACAAATTGAACTCTGGAATATCTTACCTTCTGAACACCAGCTACTCAGTCTTAGTACTTCAGTAATTAATTATAGGAAGTTTTTGCTTACTTTATCTTTTAAACCTATAAATCATTTGTAGTTGTATTCATAAATCTCCCCACTTCAGCCAGTAGAATATAAAGGTTTCTGTACTTAGTTAATCAGAAAGACCCAACAGGCTTAACAGAGACATCTTAAATTTAGCTTTCCCTAGTTGACTGAGTACATTGCCTTAAATGGGAATTTTCAATCCGTGGAGCTGCAGTCCCTATTGACCACATCAGAAGAATGTCATTTTATAATAGAAGTATTGCTGGATAATATTATAAATCAGATAAATAAATTAACTCAGGTCTCTGATCACTCACAACTGAGTTTTGGTATGTCAGAAATGCAGGATCCTGAACATTGATGGGTCAGAAAAATGAGCAAGGTCAAAAGGAAGTTTTAGAGGAGAGAGGCAGAAGGCTATGAGCTACCAGAAATGTCAAAGGTAAAAATGGAATGATGAAGCAGTTGTCTGTTAAACAAATCCATGTGGTATTTGTTTGTGACAACTCTTTACAATGGATAAAGGTAAATTGAATTCTGAACAGTAAAACCATACTTGATTAGGAACTGCAAGTCGTAACCAGTTTCTATTTATTTCATATAGACAAACACAGTACAGTCCAAATAAAAATCAGTGGGTATTTCCAAACAGTTATATTCTGACAATGGGAAAATATAAGAGAAATTTGCTAATATAAAAATGTAGACCAAAAAAATATGAAATGTAGTGTAGGGGTCTTCAAGAATTTGTTAGATGACCAGGCAGAATATGATCAACGACAAAGACAACATTGCCTGAAAGCCTGCCTTGGTTCATGAACGCTTGGATATTCAGAAGTATTATTCAAGAAATGGGTAAAGATACCAAACACAAACCAAACCATATTGATCAGCAGTTGTAAAGAGCAGAACGTGTGTTAAAAGGGCAAAAGATCCTAAAGGAAGAAGTCACCGTTAACAAAACAAATTGTCGTAAGAAATTTAAGTATATTGAGATCAGAGAAAACAAAGGCAGATTTCCCAGTGACAAAGGCAAAATTCTTAATAGCAATAATAAAAACAAAAAAATAAATTTCTGTTTTGTGTTTGACCATGATGTGTTTTAATCACCTCGGTATGATGAGAGAATTTTTTTTATTTCAAAGATGTAAAAAAAGGGGTCCAAAAGAGGGAATTAGATCATATCTACCAAGGATGCACATTTTAAAGTCATCAGCCTGGATAACTTGAACCCTGGAATCCTAAAGGACTTGCCTAAAGAAATCACTGCTCACTAATTGCTTATTTTTCCTAAATCCCAGAATACCAAAGAAGTCTGAAAACACCAGATGAATGATCACCTTGTGCAAACATTTGAGAGGGGCAAACTGTACCTACCAGAGTTACAATACTGATTATCCTGACATCAACCTCAAACAAAAGAATAAAAATGCACATATGGAATTCAACTGATAACAAAATAAAGGAGAATGATATAATGAATACCAGACAACATGAAATGCTTCATGGAAAATAGTGTTGCTTAAACAAACTTGAGTTCATTCTCTAAAAAGTTTTTTTTGGATAAATGTAACTGTGTAGATGTAATAAAATTTTATAGGGTGTTTGACTTGGTACCACACAACATTCTGATATAAAAATCAGCAGTATATAGCACTTAGAAACTGCATACGAAATATACTGAGAATTTGCTAACCTCAAAGTATTTGTAAGTAATGTCACTAAATAGGGCTGTTTCTAGGAGGATCACAAATCGATGGCTATAAACCGGAGACTTACACCATACTATTCTCAAGTATTTGAAAGGAAATATACAATTACTGCTGATATTTTTTTGTGGATGATGTAAAGACAGTTGGAATGGCAGACAAAAGTGGGGGGAGGACAACCAGAGTACACTTAACTGCTAGGTAATCTGGGTCAACCCAAAGAAAAGTTTTTTCATAAATTCATACATCTAAGGAGAAATAAAATGGGCTGTCCCTATAACAGGAATGGTCTTCTGGAAAGCAGCAGTTCTGAGATAGAATTTGAAGCTGGAATGGGCCAGGCATCAAGCAGTTGCAAAAAATGCTGCGGCAGCCCTGATAAAAGGTGATGTTAGGGAAATGTTTTCTAAGAAGATAAAATTCTTCCTGTGTCTTTAGTGGGGCCAAAGCCACTACACTGAATAAAATTATGATATTTTTAAAGAACATTGCACTGCCCTTTTCCCCACTCTTCCCATGTCTAACAAGCACAGGCAAAGACTGAAGAACTTTACTTCATATATCATTATCAATCATTAAAGTTTTGGCAATTTGATGATAGAATACCACAGTTTTATGAAGATAGTATACCACCACATTATAAGACTAAAGGAATAGATTTCTAAAGTAACCTTTAATTTACTAGAATACACAAGGACAGCTATTGCCAATAGGAAAAACAAAACAAATTTTTGGTTAAATATTTAATTAATTTTAATTCTTAGACTGAACAAGAGAAGAACCAACACGCAAAAAAGAACTAACTGAAAGTAAAGATTAGGCATTTTACTGCTATCTGTGGCTCAGTCAATCATGACTTTTGGGCTCAGAAAGGGGTTAACTGAGTTATACCTAAGGAGGCCAAACTAGATGATCTCATGGTCTCTACTGATTTTAAACACTATGGAAAAGGACTTTGCGATTGGAATGAGATGTTCTCAGATGGGCAATCCCAAATTGAGGTATTAAAAGCACATCACTGGAGAGGTTCTAATAAGCATATGAAAAGCTGCTAAATTTAAACTTTTGTAACTTCAAGATTACTGATCCAAATTTCTTAGATTTTTGTCAGTTTATATTACCTTTGAGGCAGGATTATTTCTCACCTTTCTGTAAAATACTTCATGTTGAAGCTACTTGGAATTTTCCTTTCTCACCATGGAAAATTCTAACTTTTCATCAAAAAATGAAAAATGAAAAAAAATCCACTTTCAGCCAATATGCTATTTTTCAGTGTAAAATTTTTCCCAAGAGTGATCATTTTTTCACCAAAATAAATTGCTCTGTCAAAAGCAGAATTTTCATCCAAAACCAATTTTGACAGAAAAGTTTCAACCTACCATGTGTACAGTGCTGGTAGTGTTATAAATAAACAGACATAAACCACATTTCAATTAATTACTTACATGCCAGAAAAAAATAAATTATTCCTTCACTTTACCCTGAATTTTATTAAATTTGTGCTGTGTGGAATGGCTTAAAAAAAAATTAAAATGTTATCTCTAGTTTGTATTCTGTAGCTATGAAAATGGATCACCTTTTTATCTCCTCTCTGTCTACAGCAGTGATTGACATTTGGACTTTAGTTTAATCTCAAAAAAAGTAAATGGGATTTGTTTCCTACACACGGCAATGCTAAATAATCTAAGTGTGCAGATCTCAGCTGTGATATCTTACTACTGTGGATGGAGTGGTGGATTTCCTGGGGAGCAGGAAGGAGATTTTGAAGCTGTATCCTATGCCATGTGGATGACCACAGAATTTGGTGCCAACCAGAGGGTACCCTTGCAGGCACTGACATCAAATGCATTCACTTGGTAAAGCTGTTACTAAGAATACTGCAGGTTGAAGGTATCTAGAGTCACCTGCAGTATGGAGAGAACTAGACTAAATCCTCTATGCCAGTTTCCAACCTTGATTTCTAATTATTATCTTGCTTTGACTAATCTGTGTCAGAATTCACATTATTTATTCCATGGCCAGTCTTTGGTTTCAGTCACAGTTGGATTTATTCATTCAGCACAATTTTATTCTGCAGATTATCTGGTGGCAGCACAGTATGTTTCCAGACCAAAGTGTTTATAATAATAATTTTACTCCTTCTCAGCAAAACAGGTTATCTCACACCCTTTTCCTCTACATTACAAAATCTTTTATAACTGAGGAGTGGCAAGAATTTTCCAGGGCAACAGCTCCTTACCTTAAGGTCACATATTTTAGCTATGCAAGTGAAATTAAAAAAGCACACAGGTCACTTGTAGCATAGTACAGTGCACACAATTCTCACCTCTTAGAAATCACTCAGCCATCATCCCTCCAAACCAGCCTAGATCCCAGTTTTTTTTCTGACAGGACAAAAGTCAGTGCCAGTCTAAGAGTGATTGTTCCAGGCTCCAAGAAAAACTCTTTCAAAAAAAAAAAAAGAATTAGAACCACATATAGACATTTCTGAGAGAACCTGCAAGAAGATAAAGTGCAGTTAAGTCAATTTAGATAAGACTATTGCAGTTGGGTAGACAAAAGGAGAAGAAATTAGGCTTTTCCACTCCTTTAAGTAAAAGTAAATAATAACACCAGTGAAAACCCAGCTCTTTTTCTAAGATTAATCATAGCAGAGCATAGCATGTCCTTCAATGTCATGTGATGTCTGGTGATTTAAAATAAATTTGTAATTGTCCAGGAGGAAATAGGTCTGGACCTAGGATTTTCAAGGTCCAGTGTAGAGAGGTGGAGGACCAAGTCCTGCCTCCAGAGGCAACTTCACCCTGCAAATGAAGGTCATGGCTCCTGTGATGGATGAGGGCAGGCAAGCTCTGAGGGACCTTGGGGCAACTGCGCTCTCTGAAGTGGTGGCTCTGAGCCCTGTCCTTTTCTTTCTTACTCTCCTTCTCTGGTCTGTTTTACACTATTTCCAAACTCTCATATTTTGAAAGAGGTGTCTGTTACAGAGGGTCCAACAGCCTGCAGGTTACACTGCAGAAATTATTGACTTTCCAGACCAGGCTCTTGTTGGCAGCATTGGCTTTAAGCGTTAGCTACCCTTAGCTGCAGCTACACATGCATCACTCCCTGAAGGAAATGCTCACATCCCACCCATAACATGAAGCACCTCTGAAAGTGAAAAGAAAAAGTTTTGGAGGGGCAACAGAGAAAGGGTTTCTGAAAGTAGGAGAAAGTATGAGGGGTGGAATCTTGGCCCTTTCATAGTGGGAGTCTTGCTGTTAGTTTAGTCTCTTTCCTGGGCTGCAGTGCGCAATGCTTGCTGAGCCTTTGTCCTTTTGAGGAATCAGCTGCCCACAGATGAGCACTGAAGGCCTTGGGAAATCTGGTCACACTGTTCCTCCCAACTGTTTTTCCAAGTCACAATTTATTCTTCATGAAAGACAAGATCCTGAGGACACAGACACTGGTACCCAAGGACTCCAAACAGTGCACAGGACAGTGACAAGCAACACAGGAGGGTGAACAGTCTGAGAAGAAGTAACTGATGTGTTTAGGACATGGGATGGCAAAGCAAGAGGCCACACTTGCAGTGATGCACCTGGTCAATCCCACTCCTTCCACACTCTTTGGACGACACTGTCTGACTACAGGCCCAGCATACTCCCCTGAAATGCAGACTGTCAGTATAAATTTAGAGAAGAAAGCAATCCCAGTCACGAGAGTTCAACAGCTAGGATAGAAACCTCAGCATTGCCACTGAAGTCAAAGCAAAGGCTTGAGTGTTTTCAAACCAACCCTCACTTTTCCTTCACAAGCAACTTTCACCAACAGCCCAGTCTCTCTGAAACAACACTGTTCTTGGCTTCTGTTGGGGATTTGTTTCCCTCAAGAAACCAGGATAAAATCCTTCTCTGCAGTTACTCACTCTACTGCCAGTTATTTCTCAGTACAAATTGCAGGCTTCAAAATCCTGGATGAATCCAAAGACACAAAGTCAAAGTAAGGGGAAAAAAAAAATGTCCTGGCAACCATCCAGTCACCAATGGAACTGGAGGAAACCCTATCATATGAATCATTTAAAAATAAGATCAGTCTGGATACAGCACTGGAAAATGTACCATGGGGAACAGACTAGTATTGGCGGGGGAATGAACAGGATGAGCTAATCCTGTAGGTCTCTTCCATTTCTAGTTTCTGAGGGCCTAGTCCTCGAGGGACCTTGCAGGTTGGGCTCACGCCACATCAAATTGCTTCAAATAGCATTAATACAAGAGGTATGATAAAGCTAAATGTATTATCACAGAATTACTGTCCAACTTGACACAGTAAACACCTTTCCAAAGGTCTTCCAGGCAATAAGACCTGGTCTAAGAGGTCAGAGTAATTTTGAAAACACTTGATGAAGGGTATTTGAGAAAGCACCTCTTCTTTGACCAGACAGAGGCTCGAGGCTCAAAATCCCTATCTGATACTGTGCCTGTTTGGAGCTAGGATATTGGTTCAATGTAGCATTAGAGACAAGGTCCAGCTGTGAAGCTTGGAGCTGAAGTCAGTCTACTATGGTATCTGTTTACATCCAGAAATTTGGTTTGGGACGTTATCTAGTCAGAATATACTGGCAACATGCCTCATTCTATTCAAAACAAATGCCCTGGATATTGCTAAGTCCAAACATCAATAAGAAATCTTTTTGGGAGAAGATGATGAAAAAGACTCTGAGCCTTCTTCTCAGTCACCACTTCAATAAACTGAAGTGTCACGAGATTGCTGTGATCAGTATCAAAACCTCAGATCTGTCCTTCTCTTCTCTGCTTGCTTTCAACTCCCTGCGTATAAATTTTACTGGAGAGGTGAGAACAGGTTTTTATCTACAAAAGCCATGAAACAAGTTAGATGTGAGTTTTGTGTCTGGTTCTAGTCATCACTCACTTTCTCTCCCAGCTCCTTAACTTTTTTTTTTTTAAATGGTTATAAAGGAAGCAATAGTATCTACCTTTTGCAAAACGCTTTTGAATTCTCAGCTAAGTGGTGCTTGAGCAGCGGGAGTGCTAGTGCTAGTAGCGAGAAGGAAGGAGAGGAACTGTTGAGGGTGGTGCAAGTGGGTAATGGGACAAAACTAGCAAAGGGATATTTTAGGCTGGAAATCAGGAAAAAATTAACAATGAAGCCCATTAGACTGTGGAATAGGCTCCCAAAGGGAACTGCTGGCAGCCCCACCACTTGAGTCATTTCACATAAGACTGGACAAAGCACTAGAAAATACACTGTAGGGAACAGCCCTGGGCTGACCTTCAGGGAGCAGAGGGAGGGGTGGGGGGAACGGACTGTGTGACCTAACAGGTCTTTTCCATCCCTAACTTCTATGAATCTGTTACTGGCTAGTGAAAAATGTGATGTAAGGGCAGCCTGCAGTGACTGGCAGACTAAATGAAGGTCAGGAGTAATTTTTTGGATGCTTTGAGCGCAGTGCGTGTCCCAAGCACTGACCACACTCACTCGGCATGTTTAGCCACCTGGCAGCTCTGCTGTAGCCAACCCAAATAGTTCATATAAAATTGAAGTGAAATAGCAAACAACCATCGTTCTCAGAAATGTTCACTTTTCCTGGGATTTCTTTCTCTCTCTCTTTTTTTTTTTTTTTTTTTTCAGACAAACTAAAAACAAGCACTTCAGTTGATGTACTTGCTGAGTGAACTCAGCCCCATCAAGGCTGACTGGTGTCTGGTGGAACCGTTGCTGGAAACAAATAAGCCTTTCCAAGAGGAAAGTCTACCTGCTGTACTTGGATACCTGCTCAGGCTACTCTTGGGGCAGCAGGCTGCTACTTGAACTTGATAGATATGCCACTGTAAACACAGACTAGAAAATCACACTTGTCACCCTGTAGACAGACATGCATCAACCTAGGCTGTCCATGTTCCCTCCTCAGTGTCATCTTTTCACAGAGCCCTTGGAAAAAAAATCTGTAAGTTGCAAGCACTTTGGAAAGTCCTGACTAGATCTCATTCCACTACACTACTCTGTCTCCTATGATTACCAGCACTCTTTTGTTCCTGAGGCTAGAGGTTGGTGGCAAAACTGTTCAGTGACTCATATGTGTGTGTTTTGCTGATGCACTCGGATTGGCACTCCTGATCTTGCCTTGACCTCTTCCAGGGTCATCTGCTGGAAGGAAGCAAGGTGAGTGTTGGGTGTTGCTAATCAAAAGAGCACTCTAATTGGCAAAAGATCTTGGTAAGGAACCAGAGTAAAGATGGGATGAAAAAACATGGGCAAGAGGAGTTGGGGGAAGTGGAATTAGCCAATAAAAGAAAAGGAGGCATGACTAGCTGCTGTAAGTGGAGAGGAAAGAGCAGATAATTGCCAGTGAAAGGAGAATCTAGTGAAACAGTGAAAAAGTCAGAGGGGTAGGGTTATTGCACAAGTAGTCACACAGACCTGAAATGCATCTCTTCAGATCAGGAGGATTTGCTTTGCCCTTACTTTGGAAGGTTGCCCAAATTTTATGCCAGTTTTTATGAACACATTTTTATGGGCTCCAAGCAGTAAAAGCTCACTGTACTGGAAACACTCAGAACTCAGGGCATGACCTGAGGAACCTGCATACTCCCTGTGTACAGTTTGTCGGGCCCTTGGTGTACTCTGAAGCTGCTGTGCAGGGAGATAAACTTCAGGAGGATGCAGCAACTCCAAGCCCTCACAGCAGTCTGAGGACAACCAGGAATGCAGCTCCCATTCCATTCCCCACTAAAAACAAACACCATGGCTGGCTCCACATCACCTCAGGATGTTGAGGTGCCTCTCTTTAATAGTCCCTTTCTATGGTCCTCACATATAGGCAGGGCAATGAACATTGCCCTCTTTGACTATATGCCATAAGGTGCTTCCACTGATTACAGACTTCTGAAAGTTTCCTTTTCAGTTACAAGAAGAAGAATGCAGGGACTAGGGCAGCTTTACTTTCCTCCTTTGCTTACCTGGCAAAGTATCCACAGGTTTATTTTTCTTACCTGTGGTTTTATTTGTCAGTCCAAGTATATGAAATCAAACATAGATTTTGGTCAGGATGGATCTTGAAGGGAAAACGATACTTTCTCTCAATATTTTGTAGATCAGAAGAAACTAAATAATGGGTGTAATTTCAGTGGTACAAGCAGCAAGTGATGTGGGAAAAGGGATCAGATGATGATAGACAAAATTAATTATATACAGCTAGACCAGTAGACCAGAGGCTGCTATGGGAAAGAATGAGCCAATTTACACTGCAACCTATGTGAAATAGAAAGCATACTCTGCAAATTTAGCAGTGGGGAAAAAGCAATGTTGCCTTTTGATACATGGATTCTTCAGAAAAAAATACATAAATGGACAGTATCTGAGTCTTGTCCACCACCTGCCAACATTGTTGGGTTTTTTTTTTATTTTAACTACTTGCTTGTCAGAGAGAAGCCAAAACAACTGAAGTCCATATGAAGTCATGACCTAAAGTACATTTAGTCATTACCTAAAATAAAAAACGCCGGGTTGGATTCATGCTGTTCTTATGTTCAATTTACAGAAAACAAGAGACCTTTCAGAGATCCTCACAGGGACAGAGGATGAAGATTCCTGTTTTGGTTTGGGTCTTCTATACTTACGCATCTGAAGTACAAAGGGAGAAGTCTACAACCACACCAGTGGTTTTCAAGCTTTCCCAAAAAGTTTTCCAGCAGAGGCACAGATTTCATTCAGACACTGTATACCTAATGTGTAACCTATTGCAATCTGCAGAAAGGAGGCTTTGCGCTGAAGAAAAACAGGAGCCGTCTCCTCACCAAAGTACTCTTTCAGTGTGAGCACATTCAAATACTACAGTCAGATTTAGTTCTATTCCCAAGCTTGATCTTTTTTAGTCAGTCAACATAGTCTTTGGCCCATACCTCAGAAAGCAACTTACACCTGCTTTCACGCTAGACATGGCTGGACCATCTGAGCTTAGGGCTCCAGGGAGCTCATTTGGCATCAGTCTTGGCCATGTTACTAAATTTCCATGTAGTTCCAGCCAAATCACATCACCTCAAAATCCCCCTCTGCAGAAGCAAGGATACAATTTCTCCTTTTCCTCTCCTCTCTCATAGCTGCCACTAGCATCTCTAACAACCTTCTCTTCACAAAAAGGTCTCCCCTGGACCAAGGCTTCTCAGAAAAGATCAGGCTTTCTGTGGAGACCTCATGTCCCATCCCCACTGGCCAACAGGCTCTTCCTTCGCATGCACCTGCAGTTTGCTGATTTTAAGCAAAGTTCCCAAGCAAGAATCAAATGCTGTTTCTTCCAGGCCAAGTGCAGGATACAAGAGCAAACATGAATCTCTGTCTGCTCAAGACTTAACAAGCAATTCTGTTTTAAATTTATTGAATATCAAAAGAGCAGAGGAAGACGTAGCTAAGCTGTTTGCCATGGTGTTCTCTTTCTACCTGAAGACAAGGCTCACAGACATTTTGATAGCAAAACTCCCCTTTTTCCTTTTCAGTCAAATAAATATAAGTCTCTTGCTCATCAGTGAACTATGTCGGAGCAGGCTGTTTTGCATTTGATAATGAATTGCATGCCATCTTTAGATAGAGATCTTTTGGACTCGTTTTTGGCATCCCTGAAGAAATATGCTCTCCACCTGCTGCTCCGTCCCATGCAAACACCCTCCCCACAGAGTATTTCCCTGTTGTGAGCAAACCCTGCCACCTAGTGCATCCAGATGTGTACTGGCCCCACGGCACACCCGAAACGGCTGGCCAGACCCCGACTCCTCACCTGGGACGACCTGATTTCTCCATCATGCCTTTCCCTTCAGTCGCTGAAGGAAACAGTGCAGCAGAATTTTTCCTAAGGGATGGAGCTGTACAAATACTCTCCCAGGACTTGGATGAGTTCTTAAAAAAAGCCATTTTGATTTCCATTCCTGTTTAGAAAATCACTTCTCTATTTTTCTACTAGTAATAAAACAGATAAGTAGATACAGGGGCATCCCATTTTGTTCCCCTATACTTACTAGGTTATACCACTTTGCTCTGGCTTGCTCAGTCCAACATCCAACAAGCAATAACATTGTCTACCTTGACAGTTTTTTCTTGATCCTTTATTCTGTGGGGTTTCCTCTGTGTCATGAAATGAATGGTGCTTAAAAAGCCCTCAATGCACCAACTTTGCTTCCAGACATAGATAAAGCAGCATGGCTAGTAAGAAAGGAGTACATAGCCAATGCCTGCATCAGAGCTTGCCAGCAAACAAAATTGGACTTAGGTGTCCATGTGTGGCCTGACTCCCCACCACAGGACAAAGTTACTCCCCGTGCGTGCTACACAAAACACACCAACTTCCTCTGAAAAATCAGGTCTGGGCCAGTGTCAGAAAGGGAATACCAAACCAGACACAAAGAAGATGGTAGTTATCAAATTCTGTTTATCAAAGCAAAAATCTCTTTTGTTTTCTGCAAAAACGGTTTATAAATCTTCACTCCAGGTTGTAAAGTCTTAACTCTTCCACACTTTCCCCCTCACAGTACCAACAAACTTGTTTTCTGACAAGACAACCATCAGCTTTTTGTACTCTACACTGAGCAAATACCCACTTCTTTCCTCATCTCTCATCTCTGGGAGAAAGGTATTTGTTTTCCTCCACAGTAGCAGTTTAATATATTGTTTCAATCCTTCACTAGCTGCTTAAACCAATTCATGTCAGCTTTTTCTCTTTTCTTCTGCCCTGTGTTACTAACCTTGTGTCTAGAGAAAAGCCCTCTTTGTCATCCACTTCTCCAGCAGTTGACCAGCCTTGCTAAAATCGGCACTTTTCTACTGCTCCAGGTTTTTTTCCTCCCACACTTCAGACAGTAAATAGATTCAAACTAGTAAAACTGCACACATTTTCTGCAACACATATTGAAATGACCTACCAAGAGCCTTGGTAGACTCAGCACCACTTGTGTGGCTTTTATTTAAGATCAGAGCCAAATCACAGCCACAGGTGAACAGGGCTGTGCCCCAAGCAGTGGGAAGGGTGGATCCATGAGCTGCCTTCTCATGTAGTGCCAGAAAAGCGGGGGTGGGGTGTGCCTCTGAGGCATAACACAGCTCAGCTGAATGATGGGGTAATGCCCTGATCCTGCCCCAAGGGAAGGATTGGGATTGGTGGTGGGGCACAGCTGGAGCAGGAAGCAGCTCATGATTCATCCTGATGGGTCTTCTCCCAGAAGCAGAAAGGACTGCTCCCCAGGTTTCTCCTCTAGCCTTGTGCCTGCCTGCAAACCCCTCCCCATCAAATGGAGTTGATGAAGTGATAGAGAACAGCCCTGCAGAAAAGGACTTGGGGGTTCTAGTGGACAAGACGCAGGACATGAGTCAAAAAAGGGCTCATGCAGCCCAAAAGGCTAATTGCATGCTGGGGTGCATCAGAAGAAGCGTGGCCAGCAGATTGAGAGAGGTGATTCTGCCACTCTGCTCTGGTGACACCTCACCTGGAGTACTGCATCCAGCTCTGGATCCCTCAGCACAGGAAGGACATGGAGTTGATGGAGCAGGTCCAGAGGAGGCCACAAAAATGATCAGAGGGCAGGAACACCTTTCTTATGAGGACAGGCTGAGGGAGCTAGGATTGCTCATACTGCAGGAGAGAAGGCACTGGGAAGACCTTATAGAAGCCTTCCAGTACTTGAAGGGGGCCTACAAGAAAGCTGGGGAGGGGCTGTTTACAAGGGCATGTAGTGATAGGACAAGGGACAACTAGAGAAGGGTAGATTTAGATTGGACATTAGAAGCTCTTTACAGTGAGGGTGGTGGAACACTGGAACAGGTTGCCCAGGGATGTGGTGGAGGCCCCATTCCTGGAAACATTCAGGTCAGACTTGACAAGGCTCTGAGCAACCTGCTCTAGTTGAGGATATTCCTGCTTACTGCAGGAGGGTTAGACTAGATGACCTTTAGAGGTCCTTTCCCACCCAAGGCATTCTATGATTTTATCACTCTATGATTTTTCTTACCCCCTTGATGCATGGTAGGAAAAATAGGAACTTCACAAATTGGGCTGTGTTTCTCACCCAGGGGTTTCAGCTGCTGTGTGAAGCACAGCTGGAGCTGTGGGTCTCACATGTCTCCAAAGTGGGAGAGTTGTAAGGAAAGTCTAGAGGAAGAGTTCAGATGGGGTGAGGGGGGAAGCACAGGGTTTCCTACCTCAAATTACAGACCTCTCAAACTTCCCATGTCTCTCAAATCTCTCCTCCCACTCATTCAAACCTCTCCCAAAAGTTTCATCACTTCCATCCCCTCTCTGGAAACCATGAGGTTTCTTCTCCATCTCCTATCTGAAAAGCTTCTACATCAACCCACCTGGACCTGTGATCCCCTCCCAAATCAGACACCTTTCAAAAAATAACCTTAATTACCTCCATACCTTCTCTGCAGTCCTCTGTGATTTTTCCTAAACCTGTTTGACACTCATGGTCTCCAAAAGCTCGCTGATCTCACACTTTGTTACTGGATTTCTCCTCACTGGTCTCAGCATCCTCATCCCCACCTCCTGAAATCCCCTGGCCCCTTCCAGCCCTTCTCCTCTCAGGGCCCATTCTGCTGTTACCCTGAAAAGAAATTTTGCCTACACCACCAAAAAGCCTTCAGCCATCTCCAAACATGATGGAAAACTTTTTTCAAGTACTGTCTCTCCCAGCTGCAGGAAATCCTGTGGGGTTGTTCAGTGACCTCTGTAATACAATAGGTCAGATTAGATAACCACAATAAGCTTTCCTGGTCCAAAAGGCCTCCTGAAAAACAAATTGCATGATCTAGCACATGTAAGAACGTGGATTAATAAGGACATTTGGGAGGTCAAACCCTGTGTTCCTAAGCCTCCAAAACTACAGATGCCAACAGCAGTCTAAATCTATAGATCTAAGAAGGGAGAAAAACAAGCGTAAGTGCAAAGGAACGATCTATGTAGCCCTGATAATACCAGCATTACATCCATATAATTTGTTTCGTATTATTAGACAAGTTACACAGACATCCTGTATTCCCCAGTTTGAACTAGCAAAATGCCAATGGACAAGGAAAAAAACCACAAAAGTTTATTTTTGTAGGAATAACGCGATGACACATTTTCAGCAATATATATACTATATCGTCAAGCCCTCATTAGACAAGCCAAATATTTTTGGGTAATTTCTGCAATAAAATATGAAAGCAGCAACATTCAGACAGAGAGACTGCCTTTTGTTGAAGTGGGGCTCCAAGAATAACAGCTTGTGAATTACCAACACCATTGTTTTGAGGAAGAAAGTTGTTTGATATCAACAAATTAATTAAGCCAAAACTGATATGCCTGTTCAAGCAGCCATTAGTGGTCTCAGTCTTTATGGACTTGTGTCCCAAACGTACCAAACAACACTAATCATGGGTATGGTGTCAAGGACTCTGACAGAATAGCCTACAACCACTGGGGCACAGATACATTTTCCAGCAGATGTTAATGATGATTTATGACTCACATTTCTTCTGTGTACTATGGCACTCATACAACTCACTTGTGCTACATGCTTGCAAGAGTCATTTCACCCATCCATAATACTAGTGAAATGCAACTGCCCCTAAGGAAAAAAGAACTGAGGATTGGAGCTCTTACAGTAGCAGCACACAGGTGTCTAGAGCAGGGAACGAGGAAGACTTTCATCTGCTAAGACCCACCTCAACGAAAGAGTCTTCAAGCCTCTCTGTATTTTATTCCCTGACCACCCATTCCAAGTTATCAGCCCAGTAGATATCTGACCCACTGAGCATGTCAATGCTGCCTTTCCCAGAAAAGGACCATTCACAGTCCGGAGATGAACCCAGACGTAAGCCCAGTGAGGGCCTCAACACATAGCAAACCGGTTTTACTTTCTCCAGTAGAAACTGCCAGGATGATTTAGGAAGATGGATAGCAATTTGCCCGGGAGAAATATGGCGAGGACTCCAGTGTGAGCATTCCAACCCCTTTGATAAACTTCATGTGATATTACAGCTTTACATGTGCAGTATAAGTGTCAGATTACACAAGCGTAAAGTTCATTTATTTGTTGCTTGATCCATTTTTTTTTATGATCTTTGAGAGATCTGGTTCCAGATACATGAGGAAAAAATGGCTTCCACAGAATTATTAAGGCAAATTACAGCAAAACCTGTGGGAATCACAGAATCACAGAATCACATGTTAGGGGTTGGAAGGGACCTCTGAAGATTGAACCCAACCCCCCTGCCAGAGCAGGACAAAACTAGAGCACATCACTCAGAAATGCATCCAGACAGGTCTTGAAAGTCTCCAGAGAGGGAGACTCCACAACCTCTCTGAGGAGTCTATTCCAATGCTCTACAACCCTTACAGTAAAGGAGTTCTTCCTCACGCTGAGGTGGAACTTCCTGTACTCTAGACTGAATCCATTTCCCCCTGTCTTATCACAATGCACAAGTGAAAAGAAGTTGTCCCTGCCTTCTTGATGCCCAGCCCTTATGTATTTATAGACATTCATTAGATCCCCTCTCAGTCGTCTCCTCTCCAAACTAAAAATTCCCAGGTCTCTCAGCCTTTCCTTGTAAGGCAGGTGTTCCAGCCCCTTAATCATCCCCATAGTTCTCCATTGGACTCTCTGCAGTAGATCTCTGTCCCTCTTGAACTGGGGAGCCCAGATCTGAAACACCTACATTGCTGAACATTCATTTTCCTTGTTATCTACTCCTATACCAGAGGAAAAGCTTTGGTTTTCCACCTCAGTTGAAAATCCTATTAACACAGGACACTTCTGAAATCTCATTTTTGCTGTGTAAGGCTATCACATTAAACAGATTTGGATCTGGAAGGTCACAAACTTGAGTGAACATCTAAATATGACACTATGATGGTGGAAATCCTTTTCCCATTCCTTGAAAAAATTGTAGGAACATTAACAGATAAAGAGTCATTAAAAGATCAAAGATTTTTAAAAAAGATTAAAAGATCAAGATGCATCTAATCAGAGCAAACCATGTAAGGCTCAGGTTAGTCCAGTTCACCAAGAAATCTTTCTTCAATCTCACATATATCTGTTCTAGACAAGGATCATGTTAATTTTCACCTTCTTACCTGTCCGCACATGTTTCATTTCTCTCAGAGTAACACTTCATTGTCAAAAGAGATCCCAAGGGTATTGCAGAGATGTGCAACCCTTATCACAGTTAACCAACACCGTACAACACCATTTATGGAGCATTGTCATCTGGAAAATGTTTCTTCCCTGCAGTAGTTTATAGCTTATATAGAAGAAAAATGTCAAGTTTGGAGTGATGGAGACTTTCAAGCAAAAAAAAAGAAGCTCAAGGTTCACTTTAATCCCTAGGTCCCTGGGAAACTCAGCTGCCAAGTATCTGTCCTACCCAACAAAAAAAAGCCAAGGAAGCCTTACTCCTACATGTCATTGTCTTTTACCAGTCAAATAGAGGTAAGCTTTAGCAGGATTAAAGCAAAACTGTACAAACCACCAGAGACATATTATCAGACAAACCCTTAGACAGCATGGAGACTACCATGGCAGGATCAGATAGGAGAGACAGATCAGTGTATTATGGTTTTGTGTAACCAAAGAGTAGTACAAAGTAGCAGCAAATCATCTGTTATTTCTCCACCCACCTCAGAGAATGTGTGTCCCAATGAATCCAAACCCATTTCTTCTGCAGATCTTTCAAGCAGAAAACCTGCTTCCCTCTTGCTCTCTCGACAGTGACATAACCTGACACCAAAGCACTTACTTCCCCAGCAGCCTGCGGTAACAGTAGTAGATAAGAAACAGGAACAGGATGCAGATATTTGTCATATTAAGCCTGTCCTATCCCAATACTAATTGATAACATATGGGATGTGCCAGTGATCTGTATACAGATCCTGGTGCCCACAAAAAATCAGCACTGTATTTCCAACTTCTGCTGTCACTGTCAAAAGCATAACATGGGACCAAAGACCAAACCACAGTAGTCACCACCAAAAACCCATTATATTTTTTCAAGAAATGCTCGGTTGGATATCATTGAGAGTAGAAAGAAGAGAAGATAATAAGTAGATAATAAACTGCCATCCCTTATGCAAAATAACAGTATACTGGCAAACACAGGAAAATACTGGCATGGATGGAAGCTCATGCTATCACTGCCCCTTTATTGCACTTGTTCTGTGTTCGTTAAAGCTTACGGCACACAGCATGCATGCTCTAACACAACCCACTAGCATAAACTCCTGCAAAATAACACTATCAGATAGTCATATCAGAAAATAAATAAGCAAATTAACTGCATAATAGGGAAGCATGTTATGAAAAGACTGAAAATGATGCTCTAGAACTTCTCAAGGGCATATGATTTGTAATGTTAAGGTGAAACACCCCCAGAAAAGTATGTTATTTGGAAATGTGGGTAGAGTTCCTGGGTTGTCTCCCACTTTACTGAATCCCTCCATTTACTCACTTTCTCTGCCTTCAGTCCCACATGTAGCCACTGAGTTCTGGCACCCTGTCCACATCTCCCCATCCTGGGAATACCGACCCCATTGGTTCTGGAATCAGAATGACCACACGGCACTTATAACATTTCCAGACAGACATAAATACACAGATTAGTCTTTTCTGCATTTTTCCTCATAAAAACAACAGCAGCTTCGAAGCACATTGGCACAAGCACTGAGATTAAGTATTGCAACCTGCTATTGTTGGCAGGGTTGCTCTGGCTTCTTCTCCTTTCCCCACCTCCTTGTAATCCTCTCTCCTCTTGGAGAGTAGTTAAATGCTATGTCCATTCATGTCACCACGGAGTAGTCTTGGCAGATACATGCCCCAAGGCTGGGATGTTTTTACGAGAACCATTTTCATATTTCACTGTTTGCCTGGCTGATCCTTTATCTGTTCTAGCAGTTACACAACTAAACATACTGAACCCTCTGTCAGATGATTACATATTCCATGCTGAATTGAAGGATATGGAAATTCTGCCAAACACAGTCCTGGTCTAACTCTGTCAACTTCAGTGCACAGCTAAGAATGAATTCAGCTCTTAAACTCCTTCATGTTGGTCTTTGAGAATAAATAGAAGCAAATCATCACCAGTAGTATGTCTTGCATTTTGTAGGCCCAAAGGCTCCCGTGGACACCCTGTAGGTCTGAATGACAGACCTGTATATACCACCCCTCTGCTCAGAGGTAAATATTTAGGATGTTAGAATCCCCCAATTTAAAGCTGAAAGCATTGGAGTCTAGAAGAAATGGTTGTCTGGATCCTAATGAAAAAGGAAAGATGGCAGCAGATGGAGCCCTTCCCTCCACTCCTCACTGTGGACCCAGCAGATCCAGAAGGGAGATGGAGGTGGACGTGAGGGAGGCAGGAGCAGAGCGAATCTTGTTTCCCTTCTCCACTTGACAGCAGCCTCCTCATGCTGCCTGCTCCCAGCTACACAGCAAGAGCTCTCTGTCCTGGTGGCAGCTGCCTGCAAACAGTCATTTGCTTTTTGTAGGAAAATTCAAGGGTTTTTTTCAGGCTGCTTTTACGCATCTCCAAGCCCAAGGAAAACATGGGGTGGTTTTTTTTCTGCAGAAGTTTTCGTATACTTTTTAAAGTCAGGATTCCCTAGAGAACTGTTTCAGGAGAAAAATGCTGATATGTTCTATTCCCGTATCATTCAGCTATTGCTACCATATCAAATCATTAATACAACTTGAAGGTCTGGTTTGCACACGATCAGAAGGGAAGCAGAAGACAGATGATTACAACAAGAGTTCAGGCAGGGATTTTCTCCACAGAAGAATCCTAAGAGAGAACAGATACATGGAAAGAAGGAAAAGCAAATGTTCTGTTCATATGTTTCAAAAATTGCTATCAAAATGTTCTGTACCTTGGATTTCAAGGTGTTTTCAGAGAGTTTCCTATGAATATTGCCACCTAGACACCTCCCAGCCATTGTAGCCAGTCATATCATGCATTCACCTGCCATTTTCAGTGCTGTTACTCTGATCACAGCTGCTTACATGCAACCAACATTCTTTTGTATTAAGTACATAGAATGTTTATTTATTCACGTGTTTAGACAGGAATGGCATCTTCATCCCCTATCTGTGAACAAAACAACGTAAAAGAGGCCAAAGCAAGGCAAAACGTGATCATAAAAAGGTGGGAAGGAAAGTTTTCATCAGAAAAGCACTTCAAAAGTATCATGGAAAGTAGCTGAATAATCATCCTTGGCATCCCTGGGTGACTCATACAGTAAATTGCTAAAAAAAAAAAAAAAAAGAAGACTTGTCCTGCTAATATTTATTTCAGTTTCTCAGTCCTCAAAGATGGGAGACAACAGAGTGGCTCTTCTCCTTAAATCATTTTTACCCTGCATGACTTCTGTCCAGTTGCTCACACTCTTGACTTCTCTGGACCCTAACAATAATTTCTGTACACAGCAGATTTAATGAGGACTGCATGTTGCTGGCTATTTAGTTGGCTGTGTCTATAATTAGACAGCTGACAAAGACTGGCTTGTTTTGTGCTCTTTTTTTTTCTGTGATTACATATCATATTTGGTCTATGTGCATGACAAAAGATGATTTTTCTTCTTTGTCACTCTCCAGACTCCTCAAGGGAGTTGATAACAGTGTTGGCTGCTTTCTGCCACTTACCTCACTACTAGTAATAAGACATTGTCACCATCAATAAGACATTACTAAGCTGATAAGTGTGTTGAAGTGACACGTTGAGGAATTCAGCCAGACTCGTACCTACCTATGTGTTTTCCCTCCTTTTTGGAAAACTTGTCTTTCGGGGAGGGGGGGAAATAAAAAAATTTAAATGTTCTGCTGCTTCTTTCATGGAAGACTTTGGGTGGATTGCATGTCCCAACGCACTGTGATGTCCTCACCATGGCAAAGGGAAGCAAGTGGGAACCCTGTGGCTACAGCAGGACACGGAGAGAAAAGTCAGGCCTGTAGGAGAAAGTGAGGACATGAGGATTGCTTGAAATGTCACTTTCTAATGTTGTTTTTTTAGCCTGCAACAATTCTGGTTCTACTCAAATCTTTGCATTTTTCATACAGAAGACTCTATGAAATCAGAGCCTTTTAAGGAAAAAGTCAGTGAAAATGTTTTCAAACAGAACATTCTAGTAGAACATGCTAGTAGAACATTTGTTAGTTCACTAAAATGAACAGTGTAATCTTCAGTGATCACTGACAGTAATATCTTAGACTCAAAAACAACCCAGAACTGATATTTTGAGTGAGAATACAGCATTTCCAAGACAGTTAATTTTCTAACCATAGTGAGTACCATATCAACAAGAACATGCTCTGGAAACTATCTATAGAAGTACTTAAAGCCATTCTTCATCTTCAGTTCCCTGAGAAGAGCTAGCAGAGCATTATTACCAAGACAAATGAGTGAAACAAAATCCTGAAAAATAAAGCACAATTAAAACCAAAAAAAAAGCAAAACCAAAAATCAAATAAGCAAGAAAAGACTTTTGATCCCAAGTCTGTGAAAACTCCCAGAGAAAGCAATGGAGTTTATACTTATATTAGGATAAGGTTTCTGCCCTACCAAAAAAGGTCATAAGTAAAGAGTAAGGTCAGGTGACAGATACTTGAACTCCCCACAACATGGAGTTGCTGTGGATTGCACTGCAACTCTCCAACCAGAACCTGCCCAGAAAAAGATGGGATGACCTTTTCTCTGAAGAGAAGTGGAAATCTACAAGCTTCCCACCCAGATATATGAACTGAAAAGATAACATCCCCATGGACACTAGGCAGAAATGGCATCATTAAGACTAGGCTTTAATTCATGACATCAGAGGGCCAGTGGAGAAATGAAATTGAAACCTATAAGGAGATCTTTTCAGAGAAAAGCTGCATTGTAATTCCACAATGACCAACCTAACTTACGCTGCTAGACATTTTCTATCAGGTTGCTGCTGGGAATTGAGCAACAAAAAGTAGCTTACTCATTTTAGCAGTTGTCACCAGTTTCTACCTCTCTTCCTCTGTCAAGAATGCCTTGGTTGTTTCTTAGCACGTGAAAATCTTTCCCATTGTCTCTCCTGTTTCCTTCCCCTGCTCCATAATTCAGCACATCCCATGCACCTTGTAATGCTCAGAAATTATACCCTAGGTTGTAATTCCTACCACCTTCCCAGTCATCCCAACCAGATGCCTCCACTTGCCTTTTGGGCAGACCTTCTCTCAAGTCAAGCAGGTTGGTAAAAATAGTTCTCCCCATCTGTCCCACTTCTGATTCATGGTCCACTTAGGTAACGTCTCTTTCAGTTACATGGAATGGCTGGGGCCTCCTGGACCCCAGGGACATTACATCTTCATAAATAAGGAGATTTATTTACAGATATAAATCAAGACACAACGTTTAGAACATGCTACAGGGAAACAGTAAAATGCAGGGAGAAGGAAAAAAGAATAATCAAAAGTTGAGGATTCCGGCCAAATTCTTCTTAAAATAGCTCTTCCAAGACATAGTGAACATTGTATCAAACTCACACAGGATCCCTAGCCAGCATCTTGGCTTCTTTCATGACTCATTTCACTTGGGCTGGAGAGTAACAATTTCCTCCCTAGCCACCAACTAACATGGCTAAGACTTGGTAGGATAGATCTCAATCCATTGTGATTGATCAGGTCCCTCTTTAGGGGAAATGATGCATTTCATCAAACGCTACTGTACATCAAAATGTCAGCATCACGAAAATCATCCTGTTTCACACGTCCACCCACACATAAGTGCACACTCAGCCCAGCGGTCAGATCATCACCTGCTAGTGTTAACATGCACGCAAGCAATTACTGAGCAGACATCTGTTCAGGATGTTGCTCATTGGATTAGTATCTTCGCACTGAGATGTCTGCAAGTCTTTGAAGCATTTATATTCTAAGTCTGTGCTGTCTACTAGCACAGGATGGTCTGTAAACGTCCCTCGTGCTGGCACAGCATTTGTTGGCATGAATTATTCTGGTTCAGCTCTAAAGCAACGATGCTAATAGGGTAGAGTCAGCCTTGTGCAGACAGACAGGATGAAGACCACTTCTTTCAGTTATTGATAAGGGGAAATTATGGAGTATTATATGGGTTCCCTGCATGGGAGAAAGTTTTGCAGATTTTCTTATAAACAGTGCATGTATCACATTCTGTCTGGCAAGCTGGTCATCATTTCAGAGAAATCAAATAATGATTTGGAAATTAAAAAAAAAAGCCTACAAATCAGTTACAGGGTCTCACCTCAATTATTCTACAGTTTAAAATGCTCCTCAAACAAATGACAAAGCAAAGTTTGAGCTTTCACTGTGAATTCTGAATGCAGGCTGATGCAACTCCCTCTGAGGGCATTAGTAATATCTCGAGATGGCCTTGAAGGTAATTAAAAATTAAGCTGGACGGTAGCTGCCAAGAGGTGGTAAATGCCCTTGCCAAGTCCATTGCCCTCTGTCCTCAATGTTGCAAGCACAGGAGCACAGGCCTGGCCAAGACACTGCAGAGGTCGTCACATCCAGACATCTGCGACTGCACATGATCATGACCACACTCACAAATGCCAATCCTTCCTGAGTCCATCAACTTTAAAAAAAAAAACAAAAACAACAACAACCAAATAACAAAAAACAAACATCTGACATACATAGAAGCTAGACATCATCCCGGGCTTCCACCATGCTGGACCTCAGGTGACTGTGAATAATCCACAGCGATCCCAGAATCTTCCTACATTCAGTCTAATGATTCCTTTTTGTGTGGGCTCAGCCACCACATAGACCCCTGTGATTTTCAGCATAGCCTGTGTGTGCTACTGGGGCTGCAATGGAGCCCCTTCTTCATGCCATTCTCACTGTGTTGCCTCTGTGCCCTTGGGGATGTCTCAGGAGGTGCATAGAAGATATTGAAAAATAAGGAGGAAGGAAAGGGAAAGGGAAAGGGAAAGGGAAAGGGAAAGGGAAAGGGAAAGGGAAAGGGAAAGGGAAAGGGAAAGG